>JANEMJ010004060.1:0-18142 GCA_024361745.1 Cacatua alba | reverse complement strand
GCGAGACACCTGGGTTAGATGCCAGACCATTTTTCATAAACATATCAGATGGAGCCCACAGATGTCAGAAAATACCATAAATTTAGTTTCCTTGTTACTAAGATTTAGCAAGTAATAGGTTAGAAATTGCAAACCTGAGCTAACCACAAGTCTTGATACTGTCTAGCACTATTCACTCACCAATGACACATTCGCAGGTTTGCAAAGTGTTGTATAAACCTCCAACCACCCAAATCCCTGCCGTTTGCAACGACTTTCTGGGGAAACTAACACAGTACTGTTAATTCCACATACTCAAATCATAGAATCATAGAACAGTTAGGGTTGGAACCACTTTCCTTTAATGTTGATTTCCCTCCCTATCTTCAGTCCAATCTCAATTTTTAAATCTCCTAGATGAGGAATGGCAAACAATGGCAGATGTGCCCCTGAAAGCCTGAGTAGAAACTGAACAGTATGTATGAGAGGCTGGAACCGGGAAATGTGGCATCTTCTGAAAGATTTATGAGGGACAGCAACATTTAGACTCTATTAAATTCTTAATTTAGCAACAGTCAGGAGTGTGTTTTATACAGAGTAACATCCTGCTGATGAATTATGAAGGACAGAACCTCCCAGCTCTCAAACACTGCCTGACAGCATGCGTGAATATTGGTTTAGTTTCTTATTACCTTCTATTTGAGAGAGAAAAAACACAATTTGGCGTACTTTCCTTAGAAGATTGATGATCCTTGTCTTAAGTAACAAAGTTCTCTTTGACACAAACAGGAAATAACTGATAAAACAGTCAAGCACTGTTGTTTCATCCCTAGAGCCATTTACTTTGCCTCATCTGCTTACCTTTTGTAAAGAAGCTGCTGTCGGACTGACCTTGGAAGACATCGGATCAGAATGTGCTTTTTTAGGGGGTCATTTAAAAAATCTTCCAGACCATCCACCTAGAATTATTTCAGAAGTTAATAAAAATACAAAATATAACTATCCTTTTAAGTATCAAGTTTTGCTACCAGAACTGCCTACTGAAATAATTTCTAAGCAAGTGTTACTGCTTTTGTAAAATGCTTAAACCTTATTCTTGTTAATCAATGAGGCAGAAGATTCAGTGAGATTATAAAAATCTCTTTGAAAAATATTAGCTTAAGAATTTGCAATATTACAGGGCTATACATTTTTTTCAGTGTGGCTGTAAAAGCAACTAACTTTTCTGTGAAAGACTATCAAGAACTACGTGAACTCCAATGGCTAGTTTTTAAAACAGAAAAAGAGGATATTTGCTACTGCTTATAGGTATAGTTGACATCATCTGACTTCAAAGTAAAACAAACATGAAACAAAAAAGCACTATACCTTGTAGCTGACTTGTACTATCTGAACAAAGACAGAGAGAGGCAAACAGAGGAGAATGTCACTAACAAGAGCCCATCCAAATCCAAACTCTCTGTGAAGCGGGAGAGGAGGGACATTGCGCATCCATGATTCATCATCCACATACACTAGGAGCAAGAAGACTGACTGGCTTAGATTCAGACAGGACAAACCTGTTACAGTTGCACTAACAGTTAAATCTCACAGTAAACTGTGAGTGTTCAAGCAGAACATATTAGTCTGAAAATCTACAACAACCTGAAAATTATCTAAACCATTGATTTTCAATCTTTTTTGAAGTACACTTTTACTTTTTTTCAGTGTTGAACCATGCCAAAGTCTGTAGTAAAGTCAAGATGTGCCACTTCTTACCTGTTTGATTAGACAACTCCACTTCGGTCTCCTGTGCTGAGATCTCAGGATTCACCACAGTTGTCATAATTTCTAAGGTCCCATCTGGTTGCGCTTCAACTACAGCTGCATTCCCATCCAGCCCTTCTTTGCTGCCTTTTTTCTCTCCATCACTATCTCCTTTTTGGAGTGTTCCATTTGAAGGGTGTCCATAAATTAAGTACCAGAGAAACATGTGGACCATTTTTAAACGGGGCATTTTGGGAAGAAAGCCAAGAGAACGCCCAAGTCCTGGAACTGGGAGGGAAGATGAAGTACCAAACAGAAATAAAGAGAGGATTACAACAGGAGAAACAGCTACCTCTGTAAAACTGATGTGAAGAAACTGGAAAGAAAGATGAGCATTTGAAAGTATGTAAGTTACAAATATTAAGTTACAAGTAGTAGTGAATACAAATATTCCAGTTTGTAATTGTAAAAAAATAAGCAGCTAAAAAACCACTGGGTAGTGACACCAATGTAAACCCAATATTTCTTCTATAAATAAAGAAAAAAAACCCACCCACTTGTATCTTAGAAGAGCCCAACATCTGCAAGTGATTATAAATAATAAAATGGAAAGTGAAAGATGACAGAAGAAAACAAGTTAGCTGTACCTGTAACTGGGTGATAGTTTTTTAGCTGTGTTACACCCAATTTGTCATCAGTTTTTCTTGCCCGACTGTTATCAGCTTTACATGAGTTTTCTTGTGTTTCTCCTGAATCAGGAACTGCCTCTTGCCCCAGACTTTCTTCATCAGCCTGGTCCTGGGATGGCGTCTGGGGAACTTTAATCCTGTATTAAAACCACACAGCACTTGGGTAAAAATTAAGCAGAGTTCAATCCCTCTTCTTTCCCAACTTCAGCAGATACTCAGCATCTTGCCTCATCTTTGTGCTTCAATTCCTTTGTTGCTAAAGAGCAGCTTTTTCTTTTCTTTTGCTAACTTGGTGTTTATTTCTTCTGCATATTTTTGCATGTCCTAGATAAGCCAAATTCCCCAAAAGTAATCCAAACCATTGCTGCCACTTGCCTGTTTGCAGTGCTTGAATTGGAGATTCGGAAACGCACCTGCTCAATGGCACTTTTTACAAGGGGATCATTAGGACTCACTGAAGGATGCACAACAAACTCTGCCTGTTCAGAGCAGCAGAAAACAAACAACAGGTACTTATGGAGATATTGGCTCTTAATCAGATGCATAAATTATCAGAGATGAAAAGACAGTTAATTAACAGTAGCCACAGTGAATGAATCCTATGAAGGTTTAATAATTCACAGAATATAAACACTTTTGGATGGAAACTCCCATTGCTAGTTTGCATTAAGCAAGAGGCCAGACCATGATCTCTGTACCAATAAACTGTTAATGTCATCTCTAAAGCCTCAGTTTTTTTTCATTTTTAAAATCTGGAATATTTGGGCAACAAACATTTCATTTGCAAATATTAGAATGAAAGGGATAAATGAAAAGCCATACGCCAGAAGGCCAAACTAGTACATATTATTGCTGAAAGTACAGACACAATTCAGATGAGATTTCATATATGCCCTACAGTAATTGTGCATCAGGTAATTTTCAATAGATTCTCTGCCTGCTTATGAACATTTCACACTAAAGTTAAAATGACAAGCCTCAGCTTTACAACTGACATTTACAGACATTTTACTTTTACAAACCTCAGTATCAGTGGATTTTGTTTTTTAAGAAATAGATCATGTTTATAAATCTCAACTCAGAAGGCAACTTCTGGATTTCTCATATACTGTTAGCTTTCAAAAGGGGATTAAATAGAATTGTGTTGCAGCCTGACAGTGCAGGGATAGAACCATAAATTGCATAACTGATAAGCAGCAGAACCTCTCAGAAGGGAGATTCAGAGACTTTGATCTCTGGACTATTCCTTGGTCTCACAATTATCTGCAGCACAATAATTAAAAGCACTAATCGGGTTTTCATACTAGCTTAGTTTGGGTCATGTAGCTTCCAGGCAGCTTGACTGTGGGTTCTGCTACAAAAAGTGAAGTCATTCATGTACTTCAGTAAAAAGGCCAAAAACACTTTGATAAATCAGAAGGTTGTGAGAAAAGCTGCTGCTGCTTCCAGGGCTTGTGTAGTCACCTTTTTACTTATGCCATCTTGAATGACTGTAGTACGATAGACTTTGAGGAGTCCTTCTCGCGCAAGCTTCTGTACTAGTCGTATGATAGACTTTTTGCAGCATTTAGTGGAGACACCTTCTTGCTTCTCTTGATCCATCACCATCTTCTGAAGTCTAAAAGATGCAAAAAAATAGCTTGCATTTTAAGCCCAGCAGTGCTCCAAACTGCCTAAGCAGTTTGCTAGAGCATGTGGGGTGAATGGGTATTTCCCTACTTCTAGCAGCTACTGCTCACTTTTCCCTTTTTCTGAAAAAAACTACTAACTTAGCTTTACATTTCAGCTGTAGTTTCTTTGTAATCAAGCTCTTCCTTTTTAGGTGAGAACTGCTCTTCTTATGACAGCAGATTCTCAATGCCTGATTTCTCCATCTATGTCTACAGTGTAACTATGAATCCAGGCTCCCTAAGGTTAGGAAAGGCTACAGCTTTTTTACGTGGTGATTAAACATATGCACTTTGTATTTCTATTTATGAGCTCAGTTCAGCTTGGGGCAGAAAGAATTTACTTAGTGGCATCCAGAGTTCAGAAATTACACATGTATTCACAATACAGATACGCATACCCCTTTACTTGAAGCCAGCTCACTTCTTCCTTTGCAGCAGTCTGCAGGAGCTCACTCACACCCTACTCTCTTATTGCTTGCTTTTATTCTCTTTTCTACATCCTGGTAACTAACATAATTGGAGTGAGGACCCAGCAAATTTCCTTCACAGAGACTGGGGAGGGGCAGAACCTTCACCAGTGCCGAGGAAACCTGTGACTTACCTGTTGGCAGCACTAAAAGGGAAAGCAGAGAGCTGAGATATTTTCTTATCTCGTGCTTGGGTGAGACTAGATCAATGGGTGATGAGGCTGGTGCCAGAAGACAAGGCTCTAGTTTTATAACACTAATTTTATAACATCTGCAATTGAACTAGGTGACAGAGGGTTTCAAAATTCTCAAACCAGAGGAGAATAAGGCCATGATTTCTTACTATAATTCCTATACTAAATTCCTGCCAATTTGGAAGCTGGGACTCCAGGAGAACACCAGAATTTTGATTTCTCTTTGGTGGTGAAGCTTAGAAGACTGAAAGACATTATAACATTCAGGGAAGTATCTTTAATCCAGACAAGGCAAGTCAGGAGAAGACACAGAACTGTACCACTTAAAACTGCAAAGGCAAGCACACTTTGAGGACCCTGATAGAATCCTAGTGACCACTGATGACTGACATCATGAACCTCTACAGTCCATGACAGAATAAAACACAAACAATTTTTGAAACCACGCAGAGATAAAACCTATGCAGATGACAGAATCCTCAAGCAGGGAAGTGTTGTATCTTACTATGTGGCCCCAAGCACCAGCGTATTGTAAACAGAGACAAAAGTTCTCCAATCTCTGTTTATGGGACATACACTCTATAAAAATTCACTTGTGTAATTATCTACAAAGAACTATTACTGCTTCCAAACAGCTGCTTTAATTTTTAAGATTCAGTATAACTGCAGCCCCCCACACCTTCCATGTGCCATCATCTCCAACATTATAGCCTAGAGTTCCATCAGGGACAAGAGCGAGCACCACTGGAGTAAGCACACAGATTGCTTGCTGAAGTAGTGCTTCTACTACCAAAATGCATCAGGTCCCCCAGACACTGTTTTCAGAGGGACTCACGTGAACAAGCTTTCAATTAGCCGGAGGTTTCGAACAGCTTCCACAATGAGATTGCGGCGCTTCAGCAGCCTGTACGTTTCATGAGGTCTCTCCACTGCGGTAGCTTTGGAACGCTTTTCCTTCTTTTGGCCACATGTCTTCTAGTGCACAGTATGGACAAAATACAAATTTTACATAACCTATTCAGTGTCTTCAGCCTAACGTTGTTCCTCCCACAGCAGCAACTGTGGAATTGAGTTTTAGTGTAATTATTTGTAACAAACTAGTCAGATGAGGATGGCTCTTTTATCTCCCTATCACCGGCAGGGAACAGAACAGATGATATGCAGCACCTGTGTGCACAGCAGACATTAAGTGATGACACGCATTAAGTCAACACATGGAATTTGGCGAGCACAGGGCCCTAACCCACAACTGTATTTTGGACATCCACCTTCTTATCTCCTGGGATAGCTTTCACTTATTACTCCAATGCAGCCAAAATATGAATGTACTTTGGCACTGAATTAAAAAAACCCAAAACAAAAAAAACCACCAACAAAAAAAACCCCATGAAACTCCCAAATAAACAAAAAGGAAAGAAAAAAAAAACAACCCAAAAATCCAATCCCATAAATTAATACAAAACTATAGCTTGAAGGCTTGCTGTAAAAGTGCATAACTTAGCTCAGACAGGTGTGCCAACAAGAAGGTACTCAGACATGTGATCTTACCTTAGGGTCTTCAAGACTGACCTCCTCCACCACAGCCACATCCCCATCTTCTTCAGTGGAAAGAGCACAAGTGGACAGATTGGACTCCTGCTTTAGAATTTCCAAAGTAGAACTCTCCCCCAAAACATTGTCTGGGAGCTCATCGGGCTCTTCAAGAACTGGAGGGGAAGGCAGCTTCTTCCCCTGAGGCTTCACAGCTGTTGGCTTTGAGCCTGGTTTAAGAGCAAACAGCCTTGTAATTATTCTGCTCTCATGATTCCCTGTAAATGTTCAGCTTCTATTGCTATAAAAGGCATTCCCCCATCCACAATGCAGGTAACTGCACTTAAAAGCATTCTGCTACATTTTTCACCTATTCTTCTACCCTGCTGGAAGCAGTGGTTTGACAATGAATGACTGCATTCAGCCTTCAAAATGAAAAGTTTTTAAAAAGTGAACTCCCTGTCATCAGGTAATTCTCTTCATGCAGAATTCTCTTCATAGCAGGCACAGAAGACCATGAAAGGCCAGATTAGCTTATCCAGAAACTGCTGTCTGAAGAAGGGAGAGTTTCTGTCACAAAGATTCTCAAGTTCTGCCAGAAACCTGACTTTTCTGACTTTTCTGAATCAAAGCAGAATGAGGACAAGGATTTAGTATTACTCCAAAGATAATCTACAAAAGAAATGATGATCTGTTCTCCTTTTTTCCCTTGGAGTTTCACAGACAAGTTGTAGGAACATACAAATAGTTAAAATAAAGAAAATTAAAAAATAAACCGCCATATCCTCTTAAACATATGTCCCAAAAGGCTGGTAGCTTTCACATTAAGATGTTCCAAATAGCTAAAGAAAAAGATGAAGCAATTAGCTTCAGGGGACAAGATATTTGTTACAATACGTTTAGGCGAGTAAGGCTATGGGTCAAATCCCAAGCCCATTGCTGCTGAAAGCAGTCAGTTACCATCTTATCTGGTCTCAGACATATTACTCTATGTATACTCATCCCACTTGAAGGTTTGCATCAGTACATGAATAAATACATTTTGCACACTCTGAGGCTCAATACCAGACATTTCCAACTCAAAAAAAACCCTGCTGCTAAAAGGGGAAGAATTTTTATGTTGTAAGTAAAAAAATGTTAGGTGGCTACGCTGTCAGCTGCTGTGCCATTTCCCACACCTAAGATGACATTTACATATACAGTGGAATGAAATGATGTGTTTTAATGAGGCAGAGCCTGCCTTTTTCCTTAGCGAGGAGGAAAGAAGATATTTCAAGAAAGACGAAATGTGGTCAAATCCATTTTAAAGTCTTCAAGGACTTTAAAAGCTATGAAGATGGTGCTCTGATGGGCACAGCCTGAGCTGTGAGATATTCTGAAAAAGAGACTCCATGACAGATACCTTCTCAGTTCATCACAGAACACCCAAGGCAGATACAAAATTTACCCAAGGATGCTGTTCTCCCAGTAGCACAAGCCAACCTGACTGCTAGCTACCCAGATCTCCCCACTATGCTGGTTTTTAGCCACACGATCCTGCCTCCTTTCTTGCAACAATTTCAGAATTTGCCTGACCCTCTGCAGAATCATTTCAGCCCTTTACACCATAAGAAAGAAAAATGAACATCCAAGCAGTATGGTGTGTGAGCCCATTTCATTTGCATGGGGTAGGGGGGAGAAATGGTACAGGAGTAAGGAGAAGCAATTATCTTCTCAGTGATTAGTGATAATCAGAAACACTATTTGGGACACAAACACCAGAGCACACTTCAGCCCTGAGAATCTCCAGAGATTACCACTTAGAGAATTCCAAAATCTAACAACTCTGGGGGAAGAGAACATAAGAAACCCCATGAAATAATCAAGTAAGTGCAAAGATAAATATATGACCAAAAGCTTTAATGGAAGCTTACAGCATTTTTTTTTTTTCTTTAGTAAAAGGATCCATAAGAAAAATGCAGGGTTCCCCCAGATTTCAAAATCATGATCTACCTTTAGCTGTTGTTGACTGATGGGTGTCATCTTGGAAACTTAATTTCGACGGAGAACCAGAGTTGGTCTTCTGACCTTTTTCTCTCTTCTTGCCATCTTTCCCTTCTTCTTCATTGTCAGACTCAGAGACCAAAGTATCATCTTCTCCTGGAGACACATCTTCTGCAGGTGGGGAATCTTCTGGCACAGGAGCTAAAGTAACAGTAGCTAGCTGCTCACTCCTAGCCTTCTCTCTCTCAAACTGACGGTTTAAATCACTCTCCTCTGCAAAAATGTATGAAATATACTTTGTTGTCCTTTGCCGACCTTCATCCTCCATAAAACCCTAAGGGAATAGTTGGAACATTATTTTTCCACCTTACTTCTCCTTTCCTGCAGTGATCTCCAACATCAACAGTAAGAAAATTTTCTAACTGCTCTTGACTTACATTAAAAGATACCACGTTATTCTCCTTTTTTTTCTAAATAACAAAAATGTTGGCTAACCTTAACATACAGAAATCAAAAGAAACACCAAGCTTGAAAAGAAATAAATCTGCATTACCTGTATACTAGAATGAAGTGCCTACAGTATGTGGGATGTAGAAAAGTCTAAGGAAGAACAAACTATACGTATTCAGACTAAAATGGAAATTTTTTAGTATTCTATATAGGTTTGTTTTGGTTTTTTTTTTTAATTCTACAGAACTTTTTACCAAATGACAAGCTCTTAGTAAAAATATTCTCTATTGATGGGAGATAGCAATTATCCTGCCTTTGTGAAAAGGGGCAGATGGGTGCATGTGAGAAATGACAGCCAAATTTTGTTTCAACAAAATTCATCTTGTTCAAATAAAAAAAACCAAACCCTGAAAATAATGAGTTTAATCATCATAACCTCTAAAAAAAGAAATTGTTTTTTTCCAGAATTCACTGGTATTTTCAAAAAGCAAGTAGATTAGTGATTTTAAAAGTACAAAGGGTCTCCAACAAGATCTTTCAATAGAGGATCTTGCAAAATAGAAGTCTTGTAGCCAAAAATTAAGCAAAGAGGCTATTTTGAGTTGAGAGACATCTCAACTCATGAAGTAACAGCCCCCAGGTCACTTGGGTTACTGCTGATTGTACAGTGAATTATTTAGATAAGTCACTGGGACCAGGTGAAGCAGGGATGAGGCCAGTTTCTTTGCCCCATCTCTTTTTGCAGGGCAGACCTGTGTCACAGTGCTGGGAACAGTGTTTCTCTGGAATGCTGTGAAGCAGCATCCAACAGAATCCCACCAGCTGGTGTGGATCACCGGAATGCGTGCTCCATACAGACAGAAAATACCGGGCCATGTGCATTCTTCCCCATGATCTTTATTACTTAAGCATCCAGTCACAAACCAACGTAAAATACTTGCACGTGTGGGTCAGCCAGCTATTGCTATTAAATGTCAAGACAGCTAACTAGGAAACAATAAAGAAAAGGTACGCTACAGGAGAAGATATGCTGCCTTCTAACAACTAGGCTTAGTCCTCAGACTACAGAAGGTTACAATCTTAATGCTTTTTGAACGCTTAGGTCTTATATACCTTTTCCTCAATTGCAGTCATAAGCTTTTCAATCTTATCAGGACTCTTTCACTGTCAATTCTTTAATCGCTGCTGTTTCTATTGTTTGAGGTTAGCAATGTTATAACACATTACCACAGTAACTACAATGGTATCTCCAGTTTCAATAAGCATCTTACCTTGACAACTTTGTACCTCTCCAGAAGACGACACAGCATCCTTGATTCCAGCTTCCCCACATTCATAGCCAAGCGAATTTCTGCCTGAGAAATACCTTTGGTTCCCCTACTTTCAACTGTTTCAGAAAGGAAAACAAATATCTCAGGGAACTAATTTGATGCAATTATATATATGTATTTGTATATACATTTATATTTGCTCTGAATAACTGAATATATCAGAATTATATATTATAACATTCCCCACTAACAACTAAAGATATTTTCACAGACATATACAATATACAGTCAAATACTGTCATAAACCACAATTTTACCTGAAACAGTGCCCCAGCAGAACAAGGTTTGAAGGCGATAGCTTCAGATTAAAAGCAGGGGTGAATTTTTCCCCTGACAGTTTTCCATAGTTACATATTAATTTCTCCATTATGAAATGAAAAGAGATAGAAGAAGAAGAAACACCGTTTTCTTCAGAATCTTTTCCCACCCCACCACAACATCCTGGTTTTGCCATGCCGTTTTATTTGAGTAGTATCAGCAAGCTTCCAGGAAGGGCTAAGGCAGCACCTATAGCTTCAGTCTAATTTGAACATAAAGCTAATCTTCTCCATGAAAACTTGACACTTCCCAATATTTAAAGAGCAATCAGAACTTTAAAAAAAACCCCAAACAAACAAGAAAACCAAACTCACAATACATACCTTTCTTATATACATACAAGGAGTAAGAAGGGAATGGGAAAAATGTTAGGATGTCCTACTACATCACTTACTTAGCTCATAAGCCTGGGTGAGCATATCCCTTTCGCAAACAATATTCACAGGCTGAACAGCTTTTGTGATGATCTCTTCTTCATCATCATCATGATATTCCTCCATTTTCTTCTTAAATTCCTTTACTAATTTAAGGCAACGGACCATGACATCAGTCCCTGTGAACAAGAATGTTAGCAACAACTCTTAACAAAATGCAGGGGGTGGTGCATGTATTTAAACCATTTTATTTTTCAGCAACATGAATAAGTAGCAGTGGAATGGGGAGTGAATGACCAAAGACAACTGTTTATTTCTAGGAAAGGCTGGCAACAGCTTTCCCCTATATACGAATCTGCCAAAATACTGCCTAGCTGAATTTGAGGTGCTCCAAACCTTCACGTGCACCACGTGGCTTCATTGTCAGACTCGGAGGGCTGCCCAATAGGAGAAATTTCAAACGCATAAATAAATCAATGAAAGCGTTAACTGTTGACCCACCATATTACACCTTCAGAGCACATATGTGACTGTGAGATCACTCACTGGGTATAAGAACACTCCTTTTTTGCCCCTCTACAGACTCACTTTCTATAAATGCAAGTCATATAATGAAAGAAACTCATACATTTGAAGATACAAAATTCATACAGTAAGCTACCTGGATGCAAAACTGTTCCTTTCCTCAGCAAATGATCAAAGTGGATACAAGTTGGTGGGCCCTATCAAGTCCTGCTGCAAGTTCCCAATATTTAAAATTCACAGGACCTAAAAGAACTCTCAGTTTATTGTTTGACCTTGCACCTTCTTTTATATTTGTGTGCATGCATGTTGGAGGAAGCATACACCAGAACACACTACTGCCCACCAGCCACTAGAATCTCATACACGACTGAATTCCACATCTTAACATGCTAATGTGCACTTGCTGTGCTGTAGTAACTCTCCACCTACTCTTCTATGAGATCCCAGAAGGGTAGAGTGGGGACAGATGACTTCAGGCGAGCTGCAGCAATCCTGCTCCCTGACCTACAATCATCAGCCTCACCTTGCTCCTGCTGAACAATTTAAGAGACTGGTGGTAAACTACAGCCAGGTTACTGCACACTGTCAGCTTATCAAGCTGCAGTGATTCAGCAGCTACTGCAGAAGTAGCCAATTCATCCTGCAGCAGTGGGTGGGAACATCTACAGCCATCTCTCCTCCTCTGGTACAGCCCTGCTGTGAAAAATGCCAGGTGAAAGCTTGGTTGAAATTATTAAGGTTACAGCTAATGAATTTTATCTTATGCATGTATCTGATCACTTACTGAAGCTTAGCCAACATGAAGTTAATCCACAGTAATTTAACCATGTGACTGAGCACCAGGATAGATGATTCCATTCTTTTTCCTCAATCTGAATCCTTTACCTGCCAGTATTCTAAGATACGGCTTTAGGATAGTAATTAAATGCTGACATTGTGGTAGGGCTGCAGACACTGTTATTATATCCTCTGTATTTCTACAGCCTATTAGTTTTCACTTGAAGCAGTATTTGAAAACAAAACCCCACCACCCCCCCAAAAAACCAAACCAAACCCACAAACCAAAACCTCACCAAAACCAAAACACAAACAAACTTCTTTTAGTTTAGTTTCTACTCCCTAATAATGTGCTTCCCATAGCAGATGCTCTGGCTTCATCCTGAGTGCATTCCACATATTTCTGTCTGCTTTCCTGTATAACTTCAGAGATTAAACTATCTTGATCTCCAATGAAAATCAGCTATTATTAATTCATCATAGTTTAATACATAGTGGTCTTTAAGGCACTTGTGTAGCTTTTCAGCTTTTTAGTCTGCAAGATGAAATTATCGTTCAAGTGAAAGATTCATCAAGTGGCATATTTCTGGATGACCTTAAGTAGTAAATGCAGCTGCCATCATGCCAATCTCTGACAAACCTGAATCATCTACTGCCTTGTGGGTTGCCACTAAGCTTATAAATGGACTTGTGTTTTCTTGTCTTGTAAGTAAATACTTTAATTGGAAGTTAGATGTTTTTACTACTGATTATAAACTCTTTTAGGAATACTATCTAGTCTTTTGTGGTTCATTTGCAAGTGTATTCAGCTCATTCGAACATCTCTGCATGTCAGTGTGAGGAAGTAAAACAAATACAACCTGGTGTAATACCACTCGAAGACAGTCTAAGAGAGAAAGTAAGTTTTTGTTAATGACTGTGCTCAACAGTGTGACTAAAGCTACCCCTGTCGTGCAAGCCTCTGTATACTGAGACACTTGCTCAAAATAGAAATACATTAACTATGTACAACAGGTATGTTGTAAAAATTAGATTATAATTTTCCCCATGTATTTTATTTTATTCTTTTCTAGAATATTTTTTAGGATCTCTACTGCCTTCCTGAAACTGTGAACTTAAATTCTCTTGTGTAAAACTCCCTCTGATATTAAGGGAAGGAGGTGAACCTGAGTATTTCATGACAACTGAAGTTGTTCAATCACTCTCTTATTTACTCAGTACAAAGTGGTAGATTTCTTTATGAACCATGCTAGAAGCTGTACCTACCTCTGGCTGTTGTTTCTCTTTGTCCATAATACAATTTCCCTAAAGAGAGGGATTTCCCTCCCCCCCACTTAAAATATTTGAAGGAATTTGTTGTTTTAATCAAAAGCCTTAATACAAGTCTTTGTAACTGGCATCACTTTTGTCTTCTCAAAGTGCTCATATTTTTATTTACACTTTTACTTCTTTCTTTATGATGACTCCTATGTCACTCGCAATGTTTAGTTCATATCAGATTTTTTTTTTTCCATTTTCACAAATAGTTCACTACATCTTGGAAAAAAACCCACACTGTTTTAGAACTATTTTCTTTTTAACTCTTGCAAATCTGACTCTTGGGATTTTCTGTAATTAAAGATTCGATTTAGATTTCCTTAAGTATTAATTGAATTGGTGATACTATCCTTCCTCATGCTTTTTGTAATTACTTCCTGTAGTTTTTTCCCCATGCAAGTTTTATCTGCATCTTTTTCTGAGAGCTGTTGCTTTCTTTAGTTTCCTCTCTTCATGTTTTTCTGCTCATCTTTGTCTTTCTACTATATGTTTGGAAGTTATCAGCAGTTCTTGCAAACCTCTTAGATTTTAATTCAAAGCTAGTTATGCATTAAACTATCCCCCAGTAGACTATGGCTTTTTTGAATAGTACTTGTTGGCCATCTTGCTTACTTCAAGAATTCCAAGGTAGTGCTGTAGAAGCTTACTTTCATCATTTGATATGAAACTTTCCACAGAAACACTGCATTTTCATGACTTTCAGCAAAAGTCAGAATTTCAGCAAAAGCTGTAACTAAGATGGTCTGTTTCTTTAGCTTATTTCATAATAGCCTTTTTTGTTTTATGTAACTTGCAATATATTTTTGTCAAGTTTATTGATTTGCCATTCAACCAGAAAGGTCAGCAGACTGCTGTTTGTTGCTGCTCTCTGTATTGGTGTGAGCAATTTTATTAGGAGTTGCAATCAACTGAAACAGCTTACACTGATATACAACAAACTTGCCTCCAGCCATTTCTTAAAAACCTGGAACAAATGCCTAATTCAGGTGGGCTGCAGTGTTCTAGCTGTATTAACACATATCTCCACATAATTGCATAAGCAGGTTTTCATTTACACATCTTTTAATATTTGAAGCTTATAGACAGAATGATATCAATGTAATTACACAAAAAGAAAGCAAATATATGATTCTAGGTACCTTTCTTTGTCTTGTAGGGTCCTCCACCGGGGTGTATATCTCGTAATGGGATGGATACTACCTTGGCTAGGCCAGCATTCATCATATATTGATACAGACGTTTGAAGGTTCTTTCACAAAGACCCTAACACAAAGAGAAATGACAAAAGTCATTGTAGCCAAAAAGTCTCACCTGTAGGTGATTTGTATCAAAGACATTCATACTGCCTCTTCTTAAATCACGGTATTGTGGAGTAGGATATCAAAGAAGGATCTTAAATCCTGCTAGTGCAAACACCAGGCAGAGCACAAGATGCTTCTGGAGCGTGTTCTATCCCTCTGACTCTACTGTCCAAATAAGCAGCAGCACTGCAAGTCAGAATTGCATGATGATATCCACTGACAAAACTTTTCTGAATCTGTGGACTGAATAGAACTCCTTTCTTATGACAAACAGCAACTTGATCTAGTAGGTTTTTAAGATCCTTCTTTTGATATCCTACCTCCAAATTTTGTGCAGCTTAAAAAAATCAGGCAGTGCAAATCACTGCCTTTGATACTTACTGAGATTCTACATGAGTGAGAATTTGAAAGAGTAATGAATCTCACCAGTTCGTCCCTCAGGTTTCCTAATGTTTCCATCTGGTTTGAACGAGCACTTAGCATACTTGAGAGTTTCTCCATCAGAATATCGTATTTGCTCCTCCTAACCAAGAAAATGATTTTACATGTAAGCATGCATACAGCTTTATACACATGAGCTGTACCTTCACAAAAGGTCAGTCGCTAGGGAAAGCGTGCTGAAGTGTTCTCAGATTGTTTTAGGAATTACATTGGTTTTCCTTCTGTGAATAGCACTAAGAAGAGACTTCAACTGAGGTAACAGTGACTAGTCATTGGCAATCCACAGAAGTTTTAATCATAAAGAAGTCAGGAAAACAAAAAATCTCTTAGAAATGCATGTGAAGTGAGAACACTCAAAATTAACAGAAAGATTAGTGCTACAATATGAAGAGTTAGGTTTATGCAGGCAGGTGACAAGCACTAGAATACCCTTACTGTATACAGCTCCAAGACAAGTAAGTTTTAAACTATCCAGCATTCAGAAAAGGAGTTAATGAAGAAACTGAGAAGAGTCAATAGCAGGAAACTGTGATGGTTCTGTGACAACAGAGCAATCTTCCATCATCATAAAAGGTCACAATCTAGTCAGGCCACATACCTATCAACATGAAAGCGAGTCAGAAGCAGAAGAATTGAATGTTGCTGTGCTCCACTTGGTAGTCTTATGACATGGGACTGCATTGTTATGAGACCATTTCTGTCCAATACTCTTCGGTGATAATGAATTTTTCCAGCATCCACTCTAAAGAAAAGATGGCAAGATATCTATAGGCATAGGAACTTCTGCAAATCAATTCTAATTAATTCTAATCCCAAAACACTTTACCTAAATTACCTATGGTCTTGGCAACATATTAATTGTCAAAATGACAATCTCAAAATTAGGAACTGCTAAAATTAAGATAACCTGCGAAATTGATTTTCATAGTTAATCCGATTAAACAGAGAGAAATACCTCCAGTTTTAACCTACAGTCCCTATGCATAATCAGTGTCATGACATGGTTTAATGACACATTTGAACCATTATTGTAGCCCCATGCCTTTCTTCTCCATCCTCTCCTAACTCCTGGCTACACTACAATCACAGACCCCCTTTGCAATAACTTTGATATTCATCTCACTCCATTTTGAGCTGTCTTAGGCAACTGAACTGACAGAAAGGTACCCACAAAATATTTCCCCTCTGCACCCGTTATCTTAGTTACCTAAAAGAGCTTCCTAAGTGGCAAAAAAACAATGCCAGTGTGGTTTACAAGCTACATACGCTTCATCTCCTAAAAGCAGTGAATCCTTAGCAGCAATGCTAATATTCTCCAGCACTCCAATACCAGGAATTCCCCAAAAGGCTGTGTAATGCTCTTCTATCCACAAAATACATGGTCTAATTTGGGAGCTGGTAACTCAGGCTACTGTTTAGATAATAGAGGAAGATGTTACACAGCACAAATTCTGGGGACAATAGATGGGCATCCAAGAATTTCTTCAGAACTTGGGCAGAATAAGATGCCGTAAGAAAAGTAAACGAAAATCATCATTTCACCCAAATTTGAAGAAAAAGTGATTTAGAGAAAGCAAGAAATTCTACAAATTAGAAACGTTTATTAACCCAACAGACAATCTCTGGTTCCATGAGAAAATGTCAGGTAATATAATGAACTCAAGGAAGAGACCAGTACACTTTAAGCAATACAGCCTCTAAGAACCCAGTGCTCCTGGTGGTAAGGATGAGACACTGTCAATACAAATAATAGTTTAAATCAATACATAGGAAGTCTTAAGTGGACAGATCTTTATAAACAACCAGTGGAAACTTGTTAGCTTTGATTTCATTCGTATAGCGAGACATAAACTTACTTGAAAGCCCCAGTGTGAAGGTCCCTCTGAAGCTCTCCTTGCCACCTAGCACGGCCTAAACGCTCCAGAATACAGTAGGAGAAGTCTGGGAGCTTTAAGTCAGGGTCCCCCTCCCAGCCTATCAAAGCTCTGTAACGCTGGTCTTGGGAAGCAACAATGACTAGTTTCTCTCCCCATCTACAAAACAGTAGGGAAAGTAATAAATTATCATTAGTGTAATAAAAACAGAGAGATCACTTACGCCCCCAAACACCACTCTTGATATAATCTGCACAAACTCAGTGAGGGCTAAATTTTAAAACTTAAGTTAATAACCTTTATAGATATAAACATTTCACTCACTTTTCAATAGCTTCTACGTAAGTATAACAAGGCTGCAAATCCTTCCTCCTTATTTGATCAGTGATATCTACTCTCTCTTTAAAATACTGGCAGGAACCTTGGATGCCATCTTTATTATCCAAAATCATGTGGACAGGATAAATATCATCCAGAGGAACAGGATCTCTTTTGGTTTCCAGTATTCCTGTTTCAAGGTCTATTTCTTCATATCTGAAATGAAAGCAGAGAGCCAACATTTAACCGAGAAAGAGGAATTTGGAACCGAAATATAACACAAACAATGCTGATACCTCTATGAAATATCTTGGGAAAATGAAACTCTTTTGAAACCTCAAACCTGGAAAAACACAAAGTACAGAGCTGCACTCCTCAAACATGACCAAACCTTATCAGTAGGCAGAATGTATGAAGCAGGAGAAGGGGAATACATTATCTGATCTTCAAAAATTCAAGGATGTTTAAGTGGTGGGAATAAAAGAAACACATATAAAAGCTAGCTACAGAAAAGGAAAACAACGGGTACATCCACGCTGATGAACTGGGACATAAATTCTGCTTGTAGCTAAGTGGCAAATGGTCATTTGACTATTATTTGATCAGAAATCTAGCCAGTCAAATAAATTTGACTATTTATTTGATCAGAAATCTAGCCAGGACTCCTGCACAGGTCTCCTGCAGAGCAGACTTCAAACCCCCACTCCTTTCTGCCTGCCGCCAACCAGCCCACTTCGGCGTTCTTTCAGCTAAACCCGAACAGCTCCGGGGAACGAGCAGAAGCGGCAGGGGCAGCCACCGGGGCGGCCGAGGAACCAACCAGGCCCGATTAGCCCCGCAGAGAAGCGAGGCCTCCCT
>JANEMJ010004054.1:89481-123982 GCA_024361745.1 Cacatua alba | reverse complement strand
AAATTGCTCAGGGTGTAAATGACTTCTCAGTTTGAGCAGCGACAGGAGAAACAATTCCAAATTATCTTCATTATAACTGTCCTTACGCAAGACACAATTTCAATGGTATGTGATACTGTAGGTGGTAGATTGGATTTTAAATGATCCGTACAGTCCTGTTAGAAAATACTCTGAAATGCCTCAGAAAATTAGCAAGAACCGCACATACCACAGACACCTTAACCAGCCAAATGTTAAGTCTAGAACATACAGTGTCCATAATCAGTCAAAAGAAAAGCTCATCTCACCCAGTCCCTTGTCTGATGGTAGCCAACACAACTTCTTAGGGAAGAAGGTAAGGGAAAGCATCACCTTCCCCGTTCCTTGCTATACTCTTCCAGCTCAGCAGTTTGAGTATCAGAGATTCTGGAGCCAGAAGCTGTGTTTGTATGTCAATCAGATCTTGATGGATTTGTGTTCTATTATATTATCTACTTGATTTTGTTTTTAAACTATCATAGCCTTTTCTAATCCAGCATACCCTGTGGTAAACTCAATATACAGGTTGAAGAGCCACCTCTTTTTTGGTTTGTGTTTTTTTTTAAACATATCACTTGAGACCTTCCCTAATTCTTACCTCATGAGAGACAGTGATAAACCATTCCTGATGGACTTCCTTTACGCTGTTGCAGATTCTACAAACCCTTCATCATATTTTTTCCTTCCTCCACAAAAAGGAAGAAGGAAAGATACAAAGATCAAAATATATTTGATTAAATGTGGATATGAGGTATTTACATATAAGCAAGTTGCTATATGGTCCCTTTATATTCACTAGCTGATCTAAACCAGGAGCTGAACATAAGGTTTTACTATAGGATAACATGAATCACATTCTGAATTGCAACAAGTGAAATAAGCAGATTTTCATTGACTATACTGGGAGCCTAGGCAACTAGCTCACATGCAGACAGCTACCTGGCAGATGTGAAATTACACAAGACAAACCCCAGTCCTACTCCATTTATTCTGTCCTTGTATATCTTTTATCTAATTTGCTATAATCTTTTTTTATATTGGGGATCCAAAACACTGCCTACAATATACATGATATGGGTACAACAGGGACTTACACCATGACATCATGATATTTTCTGCTTTTTCAGTAATTCTTAGCATTTCATTTGGCTTTCTAATAGTCCTGAAAATTGATGTGATGTTTTCAGAGGATCATTTCATGAGTGCTAAAGGAGTGTTTAAAATGGCTAAGGAGACCTCATTACCATGCACGCAAAGCTGGGATGGCTTCTTCCATATGCTTTGCTTGAGACTTATGAGCACTCAATTTCATCTGCCATCACTTTGCTGTCAGTCAGTACTGTGAGGCTTTTCTAAAGCTGTTTGCAACCTGTCCTCATCTTAGAGCACTTTGAATAGGTTTGTATCATCAAGAA
Source organism: Cacatua alba (assembly GCA_024361745.1). Taxonomy (NCBI): domain Eukaryota; kingdom Metazoa; phylum Chordata; class Aves; order Psittaciformes; family Cacatuidae; genus Cacatua; species Cacatua alba. The sequence goes on along the minus strand of JANEMJ010004054.1, from coordinate 122,549 downwards.
GTGCATTATTTATTTTCTTTTCCAGCTTATTCATGTACATGTTGGACAAAGTAGAACTGCTGGAGCACAGTTATCTCCCTTGTTGGGAAAACTGACCTCTGGCTTTTGTATTCCATCTTTTACAGGAAAAAAAACCAGATAATTGTTTATTTATCCACATGAAGACCTTCACTGTTACCCCACAGGAACTTGGCTTCTTTGCTGGAAGACTTTCTTAAAATCCTCATGGAATGCCAAATAGCCTATACCCTGTTATCGATATGCTCATATTTCCTTCAAGGCATACTAGGAGATGTAAGGCACAGCCACTTTTACAAAAAACTATGTTGTCTCTTCTACAGTATATTCTTCCCCAGACTTCCTGGCCTGCAGGTCCACAAGCCTGACTGGATGCACTATTTAAAAACTATCACCGCATTTTCCCATGACATTCCTTATCAAAAAAATATTTTAAAACAAGAAAATAATGTTAACAGTTACAGCTATTTTATACTTCCATTAGAACCCTTGACCCAATATTCATCTGGTTCTGGTGATTTGGTGCTCTTAAGCATGACAATTTGTTCTCTGTATTTTTGCTTCAAATAGTTTTCTTTATTTTTTTCTTTGGCCACCCCACCATCCTAGGTCTTCTAAGCTCCATTTTGACAGTATGGATTTGTTTTCAGTTTGACTCTACGATGCACATTTTCCATCTCTTAACACCTCTCTCTCTCTCAACCACATACACAACAGCTCATTAACAAGCCAAAAACAGAATTTGGAAATCCCACCAAAATTAAGTGCCTGTAACTTCTGGCCCACTGGAGTTAATGGAATACTGTAACTAAATCCCACTCTGCCACTTGGAAAATACACCCTGAAGAGGAAGTGTATTCTCAGAACAGTACTTGTTCCTAATGCAGAAGAAAAAAATAAAATACAGGCTGACTTTTATTTATTGTTTTATGGGTCATAAAATTGCTTTTAACTCTTACTGTATTTATTCCTACTGTTCCCAACACCTACCATATATGTTTAGGTATAGTCCAGAAAAGACAACCTCAGTGCTTTGTCAGAACAAACAGCAGTTATGCAGCTGTACTGAAAGTAAATCATTGCTTTGCATTCACCACATTGATAGAAGGAAAATAACAGCATGCTCATACAAAGTCACATATTCTTATATACACCTCAGTAGTACTGAGACTGGGTTGTCTCAGTACTACTGTCTAATATAATACTATAGTCTAATATAATTTGTTTAGCAAATTATATTAAAAAACAAATACTATCTAATAATTACTTATTTCCAACTGTTACATAATTGTTCAATCCCAAAGTTAAAGCAAGTAATTGAGCTTTTCAATTGTGATTTAAAATACAGACACTATTGTAATTGGCTCTTACTTATCTGAAATATTTTGGCAGTGAAAAACAGCTTAGGAGCAAGTTAATTAAGTTCACTTCACCAATGCACCAAATATGTTAAATATTCAACACTAGTTTCTGGAAATGTGTATCTTTTTGGTGATGGATGAAGCAGATACAAATGCCTAAGATGTTGAAGGCAATCTGGTATAATCTCTACTTTTTCTTCTCGACTGTATGGACTGGCAATTATAGCTTTGATTTGAACTCTATACTGGTTTGCTTTGAGCACAACATGGGAAATCAAAATTGATCCCAAAGCTAGTTTCTCCCACAGATAGCAAATGCAAAATTTCAGTAGATAGCATAATTTTCACTAAAGCTCAGTTTTTACAAGGCTAAACCTGAGGAATTTACAACATTTCTTATCCTTTTTTAAAGGGAGGGGAAAAAAATCCCAAATAAAAATAGCAGTAATTTGAAAATCATGACAAGCCATCTCTTGTTTTCCAGCAATAGTATTTACTATTTGGGCAGTCCACAACTAGACTTCATATAGGCCTAAGCATTGTAGCAGCTATATTTAGAAATTAAATATTTTGCACTTCCTAATGAACTTGTAGAGATTATGCAAGCTTGGAAAACTAAAGGCTAGAAGGCAGATTTCTTACTCTTATTAGTGATTAAATGCATAAGAGTTTCCACATATTTTTGTATGTCTACTTGTGAAAAACATTGCAAACACATGCACTAAAGAAATGTTCTTATTTTCACAAAAATCTGAACTGTCCTGAAAAATATGCTGTAAAAATGGAAGGAAAAAAAAAGGAAAAAGATTCTATGTGGAAAAGACTAATGAGTAATTAGCAAATCAGTCTGTCATCAGTCTCCCATTTTTGTGGATGGGTAACATTGCTTTATTGTATTAATGATTTTGTAGTCAGGTTATAACCTACAAAAGGTTTAATTATTATGGCATGTCATTTCATTTGAACATACTAACTTTATTTAACTCTAAAAGGAAATGACAAATCAAATACCAGATCCAGAACTCCTAAAAATAGAGTTGATATTGCTATTGCAGTACCACAGAATCAAAGAGTGGCTGAAGTTGGAAGGCATCTCTTGAGATCACCTCATCCAGTCCCCCTGCTCAGACTAGGGCTAGTGAGAAGCAGATTGCACAGGACCATGCCTGGTCAGGTTTTGAATATCTCAGCGTACGAAGGATAGAGACTTCACCACCTCTCTGGGCAACCTGTTCCAGTGTTTGCCCACCCACAGGTGTCCTCTTGTACTTAGATGGAATTTCACACTTTTTAATTTGTGCCCATTACCTCTTGTTCTATGAGTGGGCAGTACTGAGTCTCACTTCCTTTTCTTCATTCCCTCCCACCAGGTTATTTACACACATTTATAAGATCCTGAGCAACCTTTTCTCAAGGCTGAGCAGTCACAGTTCTCTGTCTCTCCTCAGAGAAAAGATGCTTCAGTCCTATAACCATATTTGTGTCCCTGCACTGGACTTGTGAAGTCCATATCTCTCTTGTAACAGGGATCCCAGTACTGGACCCAGCACTCCAGATGTGGCCTCACCAGCATTGAGCAGAAAAGAAGGATCACTTCCCTCAACTTGCTGGCAACGCTCTACCTAATGCAGCCCAAGGTGCTGTTGGCCTCCTCTGCCATGAGGGTGTATTTCTGGCTTATGGTCAGCCTTTTGTCTACCAGGACCCCAAGGCCCTTCTCTCCAAAGCTGCTTTCTAGATGACTGGCCCCCAGGGTGTACTGTTGCCTGTGTTTTTAGTCCCAGAGATGAGAATCCTTTCAGTGTAATTCTCCATGCTGCTGAGGTTGTTCTGAATGGCAGCACCATCATCAGTGTACTGGCTGTTCCTCCCACTTTTGTATCATCTGTGAATTTACTGAGGGTGTGCTCTGTCCCAGGGTCCAGCTTGTTAACACAGATGTCAAATTATATTGACCCAGTATCAACCACTGTGATACCCCAGTAGTGACTTGCTTCCACTGGAACTTTCTTGTCCTTCACTTGCCTGGAGATGGTTTCAAGGATTAGCTGCTCCATCAATTTTTCAGGGGTAGAGGTGAGGCTGACTGACCTGTAGTTCCCTGGGTCCTCCTTCCTGCCCTTCGTGAAGATGAATGACACTTGCTCTCTTTCAGGATTCAGGAATCTCTCCCAGTTGCCATGACCTTTCGAAGACAATTGAGAGTAGCCTCGCCATAACATCTGCCAACTCAGTCGGCTCTCATGGCTGTATCCCATCAGGACTTACGTATGTCCAGACTTATGAGCATGAAAAATCCATCCCCTTATATCTTCCCCTATGGATTTTTCTGACTCTTAATATGAAGCAGATTTCAAGAAAAGGCCAACTGTGCCTACAAAGAAAGTCTGTTTCCCTGGTCTATGAGTGGCATTTATACAGGGTGGCAGCCTCATGCCAGTTTGGCATTTTGTTGAAGAATTCCTTTGTATAAAAAAGTATCCTGCTAGCACAGATCTGTGTTAAACCTTAGTTCTCATAACCAGTGAAAGAGACAGAATAGGACATCCAGCACCATGATGAAAATACGTCATGGCTTAGGGAGAAGAGCTCTCCTGTGCCAGATGAATTTATGTTGTGGAGGATTTTTACACCAGAAGCAGCTGCAGCTAAATCAGAGCAGGATCCATTTGCACAGTAAGGTGAGTGGCTGACTTACACCTGGTCCACAGCAGATTTCCAGCGCTGATGTTTCTCTTCCTCAGCTCCCTTAGTGTAGAAGTGGACAAGTATTTATGCGCCAGAGTACATTTTCAGGTTTTATATTTAAAACTATGCAAGGTGGGACAAACCACCCATTCTACCCAGGACAGTTTAACAGCAGCAGTCTTTTTCATTCAAAATGAGTCCATTCCTTCTATGATGGTTTTAGCATATTCTGATTCAGATTTCATTCGAACCTGGGATTGTCAGCTGCTACCTCAATATGCTACACTTAGCTTTCTTTCAAACTCATACTGTATTTTTATTTTATTCTAGTGCTCCTGGGATAAGCAGTGTTGAAACAAAATGGATTTCAGCTGATTTGATTTTCCATCCTATATATTTTTATAAACTCAGAAATGACCAAGCAAGAATGCACTCGAGTAGAATATAGATCCTCTTCTAGGGTAAAAATAGTTCAAATAGAAGATATCAGGGAAGAAAGAAAATCAAATTCCCTCTAAGCCCTATACCATTCTGAATTCTGTTGTTCTGAATCTGATAAATCATTGCATTTTTCAAAAGTTATTTCCTGCGTTTTGGAAAACTAACTCTGTATTTCCTTTAAAATAAGGATATCAAAATTTGAATGGAACAAATGAAGAATGGAGTAATGCCAGGTATTAATTTTTTTCTTTTCTGAACTTTCAAGGGAAAAAGCTATGATTTGTAGCAGTGTTCTATCTAGAAAAAAAATGTTTAATTATTAGGATGTTTTATGTTATAAACAGAAGCACACAAATAAATGCATATATCCTGAAGCGCATATCAGTTTGTTACTATGAATTCTTGACATTATTTTTTTAAACTTAACATATGGTCTGCACTTTTATGATCCCTGAACAGATACAACCTTGGCATTTATTCTGAAATTGCGTTCTCCTCCATGGAGGGGGAAAAGTAAATGAGCAAATTTAGCTTGCAATTCACTCTGTTAGAACCACTATAACCATGACATGGCGGAGCCCATCACTGCTAAAGTGTTCATAAACAGTTCTGTACCAATTTTTCTACATAATTAGTCACTTACTCAGTTACTTTGCAACCAAGAAGCCAATCTGGCAATCAAGAGATGAAGTGCCTAGGAACTGTAAATAACTTGAAGTATTTCAAAGTGAAATCTGAAAGTCTAACACACACTACATGAAGGACAAAGAATATAGAAGGGAATTTTTACAAAGGAAATTTTCCCCAAGTATGGTTTCATTCAGCATTATTAAAGCTAAAAAGTCACTTGAAAAGATATACATGCTTAGGTTGTGAAGCCTTAGCCAAACCTGTTTTTAAACCATGAATAACATATTATTTATCTCTATTAGTTAATTTGCAAACAATGCACATTAGATATATAGAAACATAAAACGTTGAACAACCCGTGTACCTTGCCAAAAGGTAAGTACACAAGTACACAGGTACACTTTCAGGTAACAGACTCGCAGAAATTCTTGTCCTCAGCAAATAGTTAGTACAATGTAAATCTCTGTTGTGTTGTAAACCAGCATGGCATTTTAAAGGCAAATGTAGTATTTCACTGACAAAAAAAGGAAAGCAGTTTTAACTAGAAAGATTACAATAGCTGTATCATGATATTAGAAAACAACCCAAGCTTCCAGACATCAGCAGACAGACCCTGCAGCTCAGGAGGAAAAATACAGATTCTTTGCATGGCCATACATATGCATGGCTTAGACACTACTAAAACAAAGATTGTATTCTGACACTTAACCACCATTAAAACAATTCAGACAAGAAGCATCAGAAACTCCTGCTGTCTTTTCTAACAAAAAGCATATGCAGATCTTTATTTTACTTTAAAAATCAATATTTATTTTCTCATCTCCTAACATGAAGGCCCAAGTTTACTTACAATATGCCAACATGTCTTCAAATTTACCATGCAAATATTTCATAATGTTTAACCTCATAAAGTTGATAATTGATACCTGTAGCAAGAGGAACAAAGTTTTTCATAGAGTTTAAGGCCAAGAGGAGTTATTACAGCCCATCCAGTCTCTAACCTCCAAAAGAATGCAAATGGACTGTTCAGTGTTTTGCTGAGAGCTGTGTTTTCCAATTCTTGAATTAATATTGTAATTCCCATCTTCACCTTTTCTCCACTACCGTATGATGTGTGGCGAGTGAGCATATGTGAAACTCCAAGTCAAAATGTTGAGGTGGAATTTCTTAGACCTTTTATGTCTAATAACACCATCCTTCAACAATGTCAGACAAGGGAATTTAGTTCTAACAGTAGATTTTAGTAGAACATAAGTGAGAACAATTTACTTTTTAAGCTTATTTAGGAGGAAAGAATACTAAAATAAAATGCTGAAAAGGAGACAGTTAAATAAAAATAAAAATTAAAAAAATGAAACAGGTCTAGGGTTTTTATGGCAATGCCAAACACAAGCTTGGAGACTGTAGGAGGAGCAGCACCCTCTTTCACAGGCATTCAGGCTGAAACCCTTCTGGGTGGCAGACTGTCCTGCCATGTTTTGAGGGAGAGCAAGGTATGGGAAATAAGTAGCTGTGTCTCCTGCAGAAACCAATGATAACTGTCGTTCTTAATCCTCTCAATAATCAAACCCAACTCAAATAAAATAATTTGCAGGCAAAAGCTAAAGAGAATAAAAATAATTTGAGTGGCATTGCTATATGGACAAATTAGTTTAACTGATTCAACTGCCCTATTTGTAAATTGGGGATAATCCATCTATCACAGTTTCAGAAAGAAGCTGATTAACTCATAGTATTTGGAACATAAGGAGCACTATAAAAGTGCTAAGTAGCATTTATAAGGTTTTATTAAGGGTTACCTTGGACAGAAAAAATGAAATAAAACTCTATTAGGCTTTAAATATATAAAGATTAAAATTAGAAAACTACAGCACCATGGGTTGCTGATATATATCCCAGGCAATCTAACATTCATTTTACTCCCAAAATAATTACTGTGTACCAGCATATGAGCTTGATAAATTGATTATATTTTGCTCATTGATTTGCCCATGTCATAGTAACATTATCATTACAGAATCAGCACACTTGATAGTTACAACAACAGGACTAGAAGAGGCAATGTTTTAAGAAAATATTTAATTAGAAACATAAAACTGGCAGATTTCTTCTCACGGAAAAAAATTGCATCCTCACAGAGAGCAGACAACATTAAAACTTATTTCTAACACTCCTCCCTTTTCCCTCCTCATTGAACATAAATGTCTCTGGTTTTATATTCACTGCTGGTATGTCCTTTCCCTTTAAGTAAAAATGTTTCAATATCTGACTATATATAGCAGATCAGATTTCTGTTATAAATACTCCTTGAATATACTTTTTCTCCCTTTAGCCACCCACCTCCCTGAGCCACAGTCGTTTAGAAAAGCCTGAATAAGATGGTCCCATACTAAAAAGAAAAGTGTTACCTGCATTGTATTTTATTTTTTTCCCCTTGGATAAGTATTTACATTTCCAGGTTATTAGAGAAAAAAGAACAGAATCACAGCAATTCAAGAGCATCTTTGATTTAATGTCATTTGTCTGGGTATGTTAACAGTTGATTATCAGACTAATATCTAAATGTACTGTGTTTATATGGTTAAACTTAAAACAAAAAGCCATATTAAATGCTACAGTCTCTGCAATAACCATGGCACTTAGGTACTTAAACATTAATGTTCAATTCTCTTTCTAAAAGCTCACGTCCCATTCTTATTTCTGGTAAACTGAAAAAGAGCAATCCTTAAAAAAATTCTGGTCTGACCTCAATTCTGAACTTCAGACGCACAAAATGACAGACAAGTCTTTACACATGTATTAGTCAGTCTCCTCAGCAGGCTATCAGAAACCAAGATCAGAGATTACCAATACTTAAAAAGTCAAATTCTGTCTGCAGATGTGCATTTGAACTCCCACTGAAAGCAGCAGGGTGAGTTCAGATAAGTGAAAATTTGGCTCTAAATGAAATCTGTTGATCTAATAATAGCATGTTCTACCAAAATGTGCTCAAGGTAGAAAATATTTCCACTTTTTACTTGTCACCTTTTTTTTTTCTTTAGAAAAAAAAAATTCTTTAGAATTCAGGCATTTATCTGCACTTACTGTCAGGGAAAAGTTAACAGGATTATTTAGCCGAAAGTTCCTTAATCAAAGATGAAATAGTTAATCTGTACATTAATAATTGTGTTAATACAATTAATACAAATCTCGTGCAAACTGGGTGAAATCTGGTGCAGCTCTTTCCCAAGTGCTGGTTCTTTTGCAAAATGATCTGCAAGAGGCTGCTTCTCACACCAGTTGTTGTGATTCCAAAAAAAAAGTTAACTAAAGAATACTTGTTTGTTTCTTTGTTAGCAGAGCAACATTAATGTTTCTGTACCTATCTCAGTTATGCTACTGTTTTCAGATAAGTAGCATGGTAAAGGGCAGTCTTAATTTTATAAGACTAATCTAAGATTTCACCTCTCTGCCTGCTCATCATTTTCTCGTTATTCCTATGTAAAACAGATTTTGTACTCTCCCTTAAAATAGATAGCTTGACATAGACAAAACCCCTGTGTAATCTATACTCCATAAAATATTCATATAATGAAAGTAGTAGTATCTAAATATGAGATCAGAAATGTATAGCTTGTTGTAAAAGCAGTCAGCAAAAGGAATGACGGTTAGCTTAAAATGGTCTATTGACATAGTTATAGCCATAATAAACTCTCCAAACTTATGTGACTGATTACATAACGAAATAACACAGATGAGACTTTTAGATTAAATTTGTATCAGTTGCAAATACATGAGTATTACATATTAAATAACCACTTGTGAGTGTATTTCTTCTCATGTGAGAAAATAAATTGATTCATAAGCTGTTAAAATGAGATTAAGAGACCACAGGACACAACTGAGTAACTTTCATCTCCTGCAAGCTAAGAAGCATAGCAGAACTAACTTAAGCTGGTACAACTACATGATGAAGCACTCCATGGTTTTTAACTCAGTTTTGTATTTAAAGCAAACCTTAGAAAATTAAACTTGCCCCCAGTAGTGACAACCAAATAACCCTACTAAATACTCTGTCATATAAAGAAGGTAAAGGTAAAAACAATATACCAGGTATAAAAAAAAAGCTAAAAAAGTATTAAAAAATGTATAAAAGTATTAAAAAAAAGATAAAACCAATATACCAGGCTATACAACCTGTCTTTGATGTTTTACAACAACCTGAAAGTTGACCCATTAATGATTTCAACAAACTTCAACTATTGCTTTCATCATAACAAGCTATACAAAATTTTAAATTCACAAAAAATATTATATATAATAAGGGCATCTATATGATGTTAAAGTCTTCCAGAGAACTTAATGAAGACTTTGGTTTATTTTAAAATAAAGTTTATTATATTCTGATATACTTTACTGATGGTTTAGTTTATATTAGCAATAAAACAGTCATATAGAGGTAATCTTTAATTTTCTCAGGGATGATTTTTTGGGTTTTGGAAAGCTAGCAAATGAGTTAGGAGGAAATGGCTGTTATGTGTGAATTAGTTTTTAAAAATCACAGAGTCTAGCACAGAACATATTAAATGACTTATTAAAGGAAATAGGACAATTCAGATTGATTATAGTCTTTGGTGGTGATAGCTGGCTTCAAACTAAATAGAAAAAATGTATATGCATTTCAAAGTAGTCTGAAGAGACATCATAATTATTGCGTGACTATCTCAGAATGACATATGTGTGAAATGGTAAAGTTGAGAATCATTTGTAATGGTAATTACTTCAGTTATAGTATGAAGAAAACTTTAATACTTCTATCTCCCACACTGCAGGCAGTTTCCTATTCAGCTGTCAACCAATGGATGCTGTCATCTTTTAACTGTACAAATAATTTAAAAATACTTAATCAAATCTTTGTCCACACTCTAAAATTCCGTATATGGAATGCTTTAGTACTTTTTGATGGGTTTAGATCTAAAATAATAGGGAGTATAGCTATTGTGGACAGTAATCCTTGTAAACTGTCAAAATACATCCTAGTCTGAGTACTGAAAATGCTGAAACAATACTTTAGGGCCACTTCTGTAGGATTACCTGCTACAAACTCTGCTAAATAGAAATTTTCTCCTCAAATTTCTGTAGACAGCAGAGAAACCAGCGAGTGTTGCACATGAAAAAAAAAGTGATTACACATGGTAGAAATTTGAGGTAAAAAAAGGGACTTCAAATAATGTAGAAGATAATGTAGGCTTTTGTACTGGAACAAAAACAAGTTTGTTCAGAATACCAGGCAAGATAATTTACTTCCAAATAGAAGTAATTTGCTGTTGATATTAATTCTGACCCCTATTGTCTCCTTTTTTTTTTAAGAAACAAATTGTAAATAAGGAGATTCTCAAAATTCACTGTGCAACAATTTTATTTTACAGACTGGACTGCATGAGCTCTGACAGCTTAACTTAATGCATAGCTTAATTTTATGTTAGCAAAAAATAAACAGGAGCATATGCATCACATTACAATCTGACCCCAAGTTGCTTCAACATGGATCTAGAAATGCTATTGATATCTAGACGGTTGGAAGTTCTGGTTATTCAATACATTGATCTTCCAGGTAATTATTTCTTGTGTGGTTTCTATGGATCTATTTAAAACTGACCTCTTCATGTCCAGTGTATATTTTCATTGTGAGGAGGGAATGAATGTGGAGTATTGTCTTGGGTTTAGGTACCATTCATTAATTTTCCTGTATGTGAACTTACAAAAATCATTCTTTCTTCAGAAAAGATAGAAAATTGTCAGTTTCCTAAGCATTTCAAATAATTTTGGAAGATTTTCTTTTCTGTGAATGAGAACACGAATTAGAAATTCAACAACACACTTTGCTCTCAGAATCTCCATTGTAGGCAGCTGTCAGCTCAGTTCCTTCATAATAGCACTGTGAGAGTCTACTTTTCTGCAATACCTCTTTTCAGCACAGCAGTAGCTGAACAGTACCAAAATGAAGTACAGAAGACTATATAAGGCTTTTTTTTTTCATTAAATGAGCTGCCTATGCTCATTCATTCTCCAGTAATAGAGGTTGCTGATCTAGTATTAAAGTGTTTGTAATATGGTATTTTAACCTTTACAAATATATTTCTTTTCTTTCTATAGCCACATATGAACACAACTGAAATTTAGCTAATTATCTTAAGGGGTTGTCTTACTTTTTGTCTCTTCTTTAAATGAGATGACTAGGGACAAAAGAACTAAGTGCACACAGAAAGCTATTTTGGAGTAGGTGATGAGCAGATCAGGTAATTTCTGATATACACATAATTATAAACTGTGTTCAGTTTACAAATTAGATAAAAGTTTCAGGTTGGCGCTTTCCAGTGAACATTTGTCAGTAGCATACAATTGGCTACAAATGTCAATAATGCAGAAGTCTGAAATAAATAGCATTTAATTCAGACTGACATCTCAGAGAAAGAGTTACCCATGCAGTACTTGTGAATTTCTCACTGTCTTTTTTTTCACAGTTTTGTAGAAAGTAATTAGTAGAAATTGTATTAAAATCCTAAATAGGCTGTGAAAATAATTTAAAAGGACACTTACAGCCTTTGTGAATACACTGGTTACATTAAATACATTAAAATCAATAATCTATATAGCAAAGTTCATATTCTTCCCACTGTTTTATTCATAACTGTAAAAATGATCTGCAAGACCAACAACCAGTTCTTAAGAAGCAAGATTAAAACCTTGATGAAAACTGCTCACAGGAAAATACAAGACTTAAGTCACTAAATTCTGCTCTCCTTCTTACAGTTAACAATCATCACATTGAGTCGACGTGCCCTCTATGTGACAACGAAGAAGAGCAAATCGTTTTGTAACAGAATTGCGTTAATTGAAAATAGGACTATGCAGTTCAGCTTTTATTTGGCAGGTGTTCTTGACATATGGGCTTCTATTTTGAACTAAGGAAACCACAGACATGATTGCCTGGTCTATTATTAATTTTCTTTTTTTTTGTTTTTTTTTTTTTTTTTTTTTACAGTGGTTAAAAAAATATCGGAGAGGCGTTAGATCCTCCATGGACTCTAGAGGCTCTGCTGTTCATTTACAGTGCTGCGTATGATATAAAACTGAAGTGACATGGTAGACGCATTTGCATTGTGCTTTGCATCGTGCTCTCCGGTTGGAGTCGCTGAACATTTTTTAAATAAATTTACCTTTTAATTGAAACATTCACAACGAAAAAGTATTTAACCTTTAAGTGAATCAATTACTAAGAACAATAAGAAAACAGTAGCAACCATGTGTTAAACCAGCTTATAAAGGCCAGATAACAGATCAAAGGAATCTAAAATCTGCAGAGCTGATTCTCCCAGTCTTTAGCATTACAAGGTAAGTTTTAAAATTGCACATGAGGAATTACACAACAGCTTTTAACTCATTATCCATTCCCATATGCATACAGCACTTTGGGAGATTGCTGCAGTTTTGGAGCTAAAGACTGGTCCTGTAGACAGGAAAAGGTTACTAGGATGTAGTAATTCAGTGCTGAGCAGGTTTGAGCTTTCTTCCCCCTCCCTCCACTTTCCCCTTTACCGACCTCTTTTGCCCCTTCAGTCTTCCCATCACTGGGCCTCCACTTTAAACTAAGATTGATGTTCATTTCCATAGCATACGCAAAGTAGACACTGCCACTCACCTGGCTAATGCTTTGAGTCAATTCTACATACTCTTTTTCATAAACGTTCCCATGTTAGCTTTCTTAACCTTATTAAACCTTTCAGGCAAAAGACTAGCAATTCTTTTAATTTCCTTTCAAAGCAACAATTTTGTATACAAGTAACTATGAATATAATTATAGAAAGTTATGGAAAGTTTACTTTATGTAGTTGCTAAAGTCTTATGAAAAAAATAAATGTGGACTACATTTTGTAGAAAGGCATAGATTTGCCTTCATTTCTGGTACAAAAGTAGCCAAAATATAATCTTTCTCTTCCATCTTTGATAGCACAGTAAATGAAAGACAAAACGCTTCCCAATTCTTTAGGTTTCATTTAAACAAAAGAAGGGAAGGCGGAGAAAAACTGACTACATTTGATCATTATTACTGAGATAGTAATAATTATTACATCTAAACTTATCAAGACAGAGAGTAAATCAGAAATGAACCATCCAAGAAACAAGTTCAACATAAAAATGGGCTTAAAACATGTCTTATTGCTCATGTCACAGATACTGTATTTACATTAAACCCTGTTTTTTACATTCTGAAAAATTAAAGCCAGAAATTAAGACTAAAGTTGTGAGTATATTTTAAGCATTTGCACACCTTAGCTAGATATGGACCAAGATCTATAGTCTAGCCAGTTCACATGTAGCAAATGCAAACTTGAAAACATTTGAGGATATACATGCTCTGTTTTAGAGTTACATAAATTATTGGTCTTAATCTGCAACTTTTCTAAAATAGATTTCACTCTAAGAAAAAATATGAATGTCATAAATATGAATAACTGAGGTAAAACCTACAAATCCCAAACCCATAGTTTTATATAGGCCTTCATATTGCAGACTCAATTGTACCTTTCTTGGTAGTAATTAATTTCACAAAAGTACATTGCCTAGTTAGTATGGGCATTTGTCTTCAGTATCTATGTTGGAATTATATTTTGTTAGAGCAGTACATACCTTCTAGACAGCTCATTTTAGGACAGTTATTGTACTACTGACAGTTAATATTTTTCAGCTTTTGGCCTATTGTGTTCTTATATTACCTAAGCTAATTATGATCATTTAAAAAGTGATGAAAGCACAGTATTGCCATATGCATGCATCTAGCAGATTATAATTCCCATATATGAAATGAAAAGTTACAGCTCATAAGGATATGAATATATTCTGCACAGTTTTTTCATTTACCATTTAGTTGATAATCTTATGGCATGGTTTTATGATAGACTATATTCATAAATATTTTAAGTAATTATGGTACAAATTAGATAAAAAACAGGCAGGTAGGTGGTAGCAGCTAATTTTAAACTTGAAACAGAAGTCCTGGTTTCTGTCTTGCCCTAATATTAAGGCTTCAGAAGGAATAAACAGACATCTACTAAATGATAGCACCTTCTGGATTTCGTCATGGCCATTATTAGTATTTCATTATGTCCTCTAGGATGGATTTTTTTATATATATATATATTTAAATGTAACAGGATTCAGCACGATAATTATGGAGTCAACAGTTATGGTCATATCTTTACAATTAAGTGACTTGCTTTGTTTTCCAGTAATATCAGGGACTCAGTGTTTCTGTTCAGAATATCTTCTTCAGAATTACAAAAAAATCCATGGCCATAATAGAAAATACTTTCTGAGAATTTATAAATTTATGAATTTAAATGAGGATAAACAAATTTTGCGGCTGTTCATTAGCTACCAAGTACTTCATTTTTCTTGTATAATATTTGTACAGGACACTCATTAAACTTTCTGTGTGACTAAAACTTGTTAACTTTTTTTTTTTTTTATAAACTACATTTGATTGTTAAAGGTTTTTTTTTTTCTTGCCATTATTTTATCTTGCCATATCATTCTATTTCCTTTTTCTCAGATCCTAATGTTCTACTAGAGAAAATAACAGTCAGCTCAGGTCTCTTTCAAAATGACTGATGATTCCCATTTATGTGAATGGAACAGAGGCACTTTGTTCTTATCAAAATGGCAACTGCCTCTATTGTGCTCTAGCTGAAGGAATCCTGTAGTATTTATGAAGTCTGGCCATGGCAGGCATACTGAAGTAGGACAAGTCCTCATGAGTTGCTCGATAAGCAATGATTTTAAGAAACAACCCTTGAAAGCAAATAAGCGTTAAGTTATAGAAAATAATGACAGTTTTTCCAAGATTTTTTTGTTTTTTAATATCTTATGTTGAGGCCTAGTTATCAAATAAGACAGCAAATACCACCACTGTGTCGAAAGAACAAAACCACAGATTTTAAATTATTTCAATTCTACCCTACAAGTACAGACACAATTATTTATTCATCATACTCACAAATTATAATAAATATAAAAAGCAGAATCAATTTTCTATACTTTTATCAGGTACTCTCCTATCTATTCTCTTTTGCCTTCTTTACTGCTAACTGCATCTCCTGAGTTAACAGTGAGTATGCTGAGAATATTTACACATTCCTGTAGTGCTTTTTACCAGTGTAAGCATTATACATTCTCAATGGTAACTCGATTCCATTTTAACTGCAGAAATTATAAAATGCTTTTTATGTACTTTTAAAAATAAATATAAATCACTATGATACAACGCTATCATTTTCTCATTTTCAAAGATAATTCCTGATTTGGGGATTCATACAATGAACAAATCAATTACTTCATACTCAGAAATACTAATATACTGACACATACCTTGACTTTTTCTAAGTGATCCTGCAGAGAGTCAATTAGCAGATCCCCCACTGGCTGCCAGGATCCCTTGAACACTTCAGCCTGCCGTAGCTTTAGGTCCAGTTCATCCATTGCCTCTTGAAGGCCCTGCAGTCTTTCAAGAGCATCATCTATCTTCTTTTGCCAGTCAGCAGATTGTAGATTCAGCTTATCCCACTCAGTTCTGACCTCATCTGCTTGCCTTTGGAGAAGTTTTGTGACACTATGGGCCCTTTCCTCAGGTGGCAGCTCTAAATGTAAAAGTTAAGAGGCTTTTAAGACATATTCTGTCTTAGAAGAAAAATAACTGCCATCTGGGTAAGTTCAAAGCTCAATAAGAAACTATTCATAACCAAAGATGCCTGTGAAATTTATTTTGTTTATCCATTCTTGTTTGAAAGTCCCTTAACAAATTTAAATCTTGACACCATACAGATCACCAAAATATACATTTAAGCGTATAAAGGCATTTTTAAACATGAAAGGTGTAGCTAAAAGTTTATCAACTGTGCCCTGAAAGAGAAGTTCTGCACATACATAAATATTAATCACTGTGAATCTTTTGCTGCAATTGAGTGGATTTGGGAGTATCTGTAGTACGGAGACTACAAGTTGAATTTTAAGTTAAATTGTAGCTTTCAGACCTCAAATGGGCCTATAGTTACAGATAGGTCATGAAGGTTTAAAGTCAGTTTCAAAATATGCTTATAAATATGCATGTCTATTTAGTGCCACAGTGTTCAGAAGGATTGTCAAAGGTTTCTTTCATCTATATTTTTAGCTTAGTCTCTGAATACTGACATTCAGCTTGGAGTGTAAAAGGAATGCTTTCACAGTGACTGGCAGAATTTATTTAATCAACGCTGACCATCACTGATCTTTCCAGCAATGTGTCATTACCCTCTTTCTTCAATTACCTCTTGGTTCTGTATAGAGCTTCTCCAGTCCCTCCACAGGCTGCTCTGCTAAGAGGATTCGCACAGTCTCAAGCGCACTCCTGATAACAGGTTCTTTTGTTTTCAGCTCCCTCTTGAAAGTCTGAGAGACGGAACAAAAGTATTGTAAGGGGATATATAATGAAATATCGAGTGCTAGCCCTTTTTTCATCAATTTTAGAATAAAATTTCCAACAACAACTTCCATGTATATTACAAGTAACTACCAAAAAAATGTAAAAGAGATAATCAGCTTTTGCTTAACCTGAAATCACATTATATTCAAAGGAGCAAATCTACTGCCTGTATACTGCAAAGTACTCAAGGTTGCTGATCAAATTTTCACTGTAAGAGGGATCCCTTTTGTTGATTTGTCAGAGTCAACTCCAAAACTAAGCTCCATGGTGCAAGGCTTTGGCTGGCCATGTATTGGTCCACACCAGCATAGCTAACAGTTCTTGAAAGCAAGATTTACCACACTATGAAGGTAAATGCAGTGTGTTTCACAGCTACCTACCACTTTGCTACTGCTGCTGGCAACTGTTTAATCATACAAAAAAAAAAAATAAAGGACCAAAGGATATTGACATGTTAACCTGTAACAATCAGTAACAAAAAAAAAAAAAATACAATATAATGTATTATAGCACGCTTTTCTAGTATTAGTGTAGATACCTGTCCTCCAAAATTACATGAACTGAGATTTTTGACATGCAGAATCAAGGCCAAGGTGAAAGTTCAGAAACACGATCTAGCCTAGATGGAGGCATGCATGAGTAAAAATTAAAGGGCAGAAATTAGTTCTTATGAAGTAGATAATTCCTAGTTACTTTAATCAGTATTTATTATCAATTCCCTTATCTTTAACATTGCTTGGTGATATATTCTGCTCCTTTTCAGATCAACTGCATTTCTCCCTTTTACCTCTTTTTTTCCTGTTATGCTTTTTGGCACCTGTCTCCTTTCTTGCCTTTTCTTCCTCTTTCCTTTTTGCATTTTTCTTCATCCAGCAACAGCTGCTTTTACTACCTCTCTTATATTCCCTGCTTTTAAAATGACTGTGAGTAAGACTCACAAGGTCGGTATTTAATGTTTTGGCAGTCTACTGAAAGTACACATATCTCCATGGTTTTGGGGTTTGTTTTGGTTTTCTTTTTTTTTTTTTTTGGGGGGGGGGGTTTGTTTGTTGTTTTTGGTTTTTATTTGTTTTGTTTTGGGTTGGGGTGTTTTCTTAAGGAGAATTTAAGATTCCATTAATCTGAATCCAAATGTTCACCACACAGAAATGCAGATGAAACCTGGCCTGTGGGTTGGTTGCGTGTTGTATTGAATTTATCTAAATGGTCCTTAAACACTGTTTTATTTCAGCATTTTCTTATTTATAAAACAATATAGAATGCATAGTGTTTTCAAGTAGCACAGAGGTAAAATATGCAGATAATTATAGTACAGTGTAACACAAAACACAACACTGAAAAAAGAAGAGCCATATGCCATGAGTGAAAAACAGATATTTTACTCCAGGGATTAGAAAATTCTTTATACAGCACAGGCACTACATAGGCTTCTAACATAATAAATTCACCAATTAAATTAAATTAACTATTAAACTAAATTTGGGTTTCTATGCAAACTAATGAAAGATTATAAATTCAATATTAAAAGTTCATTACACTTTGAATTATATTTGATTTGAAACGCTTTGCACAGGAAATACCTAACAGAACTACTAATGAGAATCATACCTGCAGTTTATGATATGAACACTCATAGGTAAAAAATTCTTAATACATTTCAGGGAAGTAAACTTAAGGGAATGACTGTTATTCTACTATAAATATTTAAATAATCTTTTTATTAAGAGGCCAAGAACTGACCATAATGTTTGTGATTGTGAATTGGGAAAAACCTTTAGCCTTTTGCTTTCTTGAAGGAAGCAACAAAGTAAAAAATGCTCATTTTGTATCATCATAGACATCAGTGGGGCTGGGATCCCTTCACAGAATGTATCTCATATCATAAGCAAATTTATTTTTTGATTAAGATTTAGATCTGTGATAAATATTTTAAACAATCACGTTGACCCTTAGGAGCCAACACTGATTATCAGAAATAGAGTACTGTATCCTAACAAGTAAACTACCATTGGACATTGCTCTGTCTAAAAACTGAGTGGGGTTACCCCAAGGTTAAAACTCTTTCTTAGACAATTTTAAATTTAGATATTTTTATAATTCATACTTGACTCTCGCATTTAGTGCAATGGAAAGAGGAAACACAATAAGCTTTTTCATACCTCCAAATAAGGGAAAAATCTATTCCTTTAACTTCCTTTGGTGCTCACCTCACATTACATCATTCTGTCCCACTACACGAGTGTGGCAGGTCTTCAGCTCAAGTAAGCCAGCAGGTAGCATAACTTAAAGTGCTCCCCATGGACTGTGTGCTTTGCTCTCATCTGATAGTGTTAAAAGTGACGCCAATAGTCATATTTGTTTTTAAACATTATAATTTTATAACAGCTTAAAGAAATAATATGCTTCATCAATGTTGCCAAAGACAAATTATTTCTCAGAAATGTTTATGTCCCAAACAGATCAAACAGGAGGCATATGCACAAAGGTCTGTTCTCTTTACACTTAACAAGAGCAGGAAGGAGGCACAGATATTCCAGAGGACCACAGAAATACATCAATTTATAGGATATTTAAAAGCCAGAAATGCCTTTGAGCTATGTATTTAGGAATAAGTAGTACTGCTGTATGGAGTGTTGCTGCTGTAGTCAGGTCAACCCTATCTACCTATTGTACATGTAGTAACAATGAGAAGAACACAAATACCTTCTTTCAGCTTGCACTGTCTCTGCATAAAACCATACCAACCAAATACACATAGCATCATTATGTTTCCAAAAGAGGTTTAAATATAGGTTTAAAGACACATTCCTTTCTTGTGTAGCAGAACAAGGATAACAATTAGATAAGCATACTGCATACCACAAGGTGTGTGAGCAGGAATCACTGTATCTATCTTCTCAAAACAAAGAGAAACACTAATGGGAACTTTCTGACTTCGCGTATTTTGCATTTAGTCACAAACAGAGAATCTCCTTCTCGCTTATTAAAGGATAACAGTGAGCTACTGTGTTAAATGTTTTCCAGCATTTCCATTCTGGAGCTGGTTGATGCCATTATAGTCTGTAAATCCTGAGTTTTAAAATAGTACACAGTACGGTTTTAAGACCTATTTACAATTCTCAATGCCTTCTCTAGTTTTGATCTGCAGACTTCTACTAAGTTAAAATATATTTCAGTGTAAGAAATTTAAAAAGGAGGAAATTAAAAAAACATGAGGCTACAGCAGTAGCACAGAATAGCATTAAAAATAATGAATGCTCATTTCATACTATCTCATTCCAAAAAGGTTCTTACTGTATGAAGCCAGCTTTTCTGATTAAAGTTTTGTTGTGAAATATGTACACACTACCAATAAGAATCATACGTAGCGATAAATGACATTTTCTCTTCTTTTTGGGGGGGGAAAAAAAAAAAAGAAATCTATCTGGAGCCCTGAAAAATACATCTTTATATTAAGCAGAATATCACTGAAAGCAGAATTAGCCTAAATAAATGTCTAATTTACAGCTAATGATTTCAGGCTAATTTCATTGAATTCCTTAACTTCTTCCACACTTCGTAGTGACTGTACAGGAAATCGAATGTGCATAATGTATGACCTGACAAAAAAAATAAGTAAACTACTTTATTTAAGCATCTCTATTTGTCATCAACACTGCAGCAGTAATGGCATTCTTCCCACCATTTTAATAATGCATATATTGATTAGCTTATCTCAGACCTCCACTGCTTTCTCATGGGTGTCCCTAAATCTCTTCATATGGAGAAACACAGATTGCTTAAATCGAATGATGAAAATGTAATGAGAAGAGAGTTGCATTAGTAAAGCTTACATTAATCTCTGTTATTAGAAAAGCTGATTTTTTTTGCTTTTAATGAATTTTAAAGAGAAAGAGTACAATTAAATTAACTCAAGATGTTTCGCAAACAGAATGCTTTTTAAAAATCGGGTTTTACTTCATTTTTACTTTCCATTGTGCCACCAGAAAAAGTTGAAGCAGGAATTATACTGTTTAGGTGCTGTTATAGATGCAAAAGGGTTTCCAGGGAATTATATATTTATGAATCTATATTCATTCATTTATGAATCTATATTCATAAATGCTGTTTATGCTATTAGTACAATCATACACAGAAGACATGGTGACTCTTCAAATAATGAAAGTAAAAGCAGGCTATCTGCGTGATGCCTAAGTTACTTAACTTAGACTAACTGTAATATGTACACAGTTATTAATAAGATTTCAATAAAACATTATTATGATGCTTAGAAAAGCAACAAAAACTGCAAGATAATTAAATAATATTTCAATGAACAGCAGCATTTTTATCATTGACTGACACCCGTACAGATACAAATACATTCTAAGACTTTGGCATAGACACAATTTCTTCAGATGCCAAAAATCGACAAAATGACCACACTATATATAAGTTCAAACAAACAGCAGTTCTGTAGGTGTATTTGGGATAAATTCCAAATTGCCTTGTCTGAAAAACACCTCACATTTATAACGTTAACAATGATTCTGACTGCATTGATATCTCTTTTCTCAGTTGAGTTCAAGCTCTCCTCTGGCATAGATTCAAGCACTTGAAATCTTCATCTAACTCTTACTCTTAAAATTTTTAAAGCCAATCTTGGCAAATAGAAGTATTCCAATGATAAGAATGAACTTCTTTTCATCTCTGCAATGAAAGTCTGAGGTATTCCAGTTGGCCTTGTAAATTATAGAGAGGTTAAATATGTTTTTTTTCTTTAAATTACATTTTAAGGGAAAAAATATAATAAAATCAGTTTGCAACACCACTTTAGAAAAAGGATTCAGGCATAAAATCGGGTTTGCATTCATCCTGCTGTTTCTCAAGAGCAATCAGTTAAACTGCTTATAAATAATGTTCCCCTGCTGAGTCTTTTCTTTTCTCCAATGCAGAACTTACCCAGGTTCACTTCTGGCTTTACCTGGCAAAAACAATTCTTCACAGAAGAAAAGGCATTGTACTGATATATAAGACCAAAGCTGGAAGTTTAGGTCATTTAAAAGATTGGTAAGATCAGGTAGAGACTTAAATTGTTTACTGAAGACTTCTTTTCAGAACAGACATTCAGGAGAATAAAATGAACGGTCAGGTGATACTTTTTCTCAAGAACAATATTCAACTACTCTTCACTTTCACATCCAACACTGAGAGCTAAATTCTGTTCTTAAGCAGAGGCCCAAAACTCTTGAAAAAACCCCAGATTTTCAATGCCGTACTCTAGTTTCAAGGTAGATACTTCAGTACTTGTACAAGAAGCCTTTTTAGAAGCATTTTTTCTTATGTTCAGAAATAAGCTAAGCTGTTCATTCAGACACAACCTTTGTAAGTCTGTTTCTATAAAAGAAACTTTTAGAGTAAGAGAAAGTCCAGAGAGGCCAGAGACAAATTAAAAAAAAAAAAAAAAAAAAAAAACCAAAAAACAGTTTAAAACCTCCAAGCTGCAAACACAGATTTTCACAAAGACAACCTGAAGTTGACAGAGTTTTGCACTGGTTGTTTTTCCTTCCTTCTGTGTAAGAGATCTTTGAAGAGCAGACAGGGTAACCTAATTTCATACGTTATGTATTTTTCTTTTTTCACAGGGAATCAGAATAGCTGCAACTAGAAAGGCCTTACATTAAACTAGTGAAGTGCTACAGAACATGAAAAGAAGCCATATTTCTAAAAGGAAAGAAGCCGTATTTCTAAAAGGAACTAAAATGTTCTAGTTTTGACTAGACTAAAGTTTTGTGCCTGTATGTATCAGCATGTGGCAGAGAAGATGATCAAAAAAAAGTGAGAAGGAGATCTATTTTTTAAAGTCACTTTGCATATATTCATGGTACCTTACTTTCATCCAACACTTCTCATCCCTAAAAGTTTTAAGCAATTCCATTGATTGGTGAGTGACAGAGAGATCACTTAGTCCACTACTGAAGGCTTGACACCTTTATAATAAATTCTGGGAAACTTTAAAATAGCTTATAGAACAATATACAATATTAACATTTTAACAGAAACAATCTAGATTAAAAATTCTTTCTTTGATCTGAGAGGAAAGATAATGTTTTCAAACACTCAAATATTATTCAGATGACAAAAGTTTTGTTGTAATAATCTTACACAAATCTAAGTCTTGCTTTGGCTCAAGAGTTGTCTTTGGATAAAGGGTTTGAGTTAATGTCATGCTGTTTTAAAGCAAGATCTATATTGTTTCTTTCATCCTGATGGGCTTAAAACTCCTTTATAGAAGTTGCTAAAGACAGCTGTCTAGAGCAGAGACCTTTGGAATTTCATATATCTTAACTCTCATGGAAGAAAGGTAAAAAGGGTTGGTGGTGCTCTGTAAGTCATGGATCTCTTGGCCTCACTGTTTCTGTGATAAATGCCTGAAGTCCCAAGTAAAGTTTTGTGAGAAAGACACATCCAACACATCACTTCTCCAAAAGGAAGACCTAGGAAATGTGACCAAGCTGTCCCTTGCAGCAAAGCATTATATTATCATAGAATCATAGAATAGTTAGGGTTGGAAAAGACCTTAAGACCATCTATCTCCAACCCCCACGCCATGGGCAGGGACACCTCACACTACACCATGTCACCCAAGGCTCTGTCCAGTCTGGTCTTGAACACCGCCAGGGATGGAGCATTCACAACTTCCCTGGGCAACCCATTCCAGTGCCTCACCACCCTCACAGTAAAGAACTTCCTTGTACCTAATCTATTATCTGAAAAAAGCACTGTGCACTGACAGCAAAATGTTTTTTGTCCATATCTCTCTTCGGCTTTCTCAGCCATTAGGTAAAAGACGGGCCCCTGAAAAACCATATTGCCACAAACTCCCATCAGTCTGTTATTTTCTGAAGCTGGGTGTGCTATCCCAATTACCTTTCTCACGGTTCCCTGTTCCTTCATAGGACAGTTTCTCCCCACTTACTGTTTCATTCAGCATTTTTTCACCTTTATTTTTGCAGGACGCTAGATTCCTGATGGGTTTCCTTATGGCACCACTAGAAAGCAACCACTGAGGTACTAGAACTGTGATTTCACATTCAGACATGAATAGACTGCAATGGCATAGCAAATTAAAAGCTATCTACCTGAAAACAGACATTAAGTTCACATCAGACAGATGTGAACTTGACTGAACACATGAAACACACTTAAAGTATAACTTTACTACAAAAAAAACTGTGTGAATCTTTGTATGAAGAATTTTTCAGCTGTATTGTGTTTTTTGGGGGGGGTGTTCATTTGGTGGGTTTAAAAAAAAACCGCCACAACTTCCCACACAAGTGTTGGATTTAGGTTCCTTTCTACTACACAGCTTAGTCCAGAACAGTCCCCATATGATGCTCTGCTATTGCCTTTCCATAAGAATTTCCTGATGAAACTAATATGGATCCACAGACAATTACAGTCAGTTATCACAGTTGGTTCAGGATGCACACAGCTGTGCATTAGAGCTGGTATCAACTATTCTTTTCACAGAAGTTCCCCAAAATCAGTATAAAAATAAGGTTTCAAAACTAACTTGATACTAAATTAAATATTAAGTTTAAATGCCTGATCTAGAAAAATTATCAGAACTAATTATTTAATTCTCAAATAATATTAAGTTATTATTTGTTCTGACCATGAAAACTAGCTGTTTTGTGATAGGTCTATGAAAATGCTGTGTTGCTTTTCAAAAAAGCCAAACAGCTGGCAGCAAAAACTCCCTTCTCCAAAAGGCTGATTTTCTAAACTGTGTTTGAAAATCATAGCTACTACTTTTAAGCAAGAAGTTCAGTTTTCATTGTTTCTAAAATATATTTTGAAGGGTATCTTGCTTTTCCCAGTAAAGAATGTTTCATGCAACACTAACCTGCAAAACAAAAAGCAGTGACTGAAAGATCATTTAAAAAAAATCATACCCTATGAATATCATTCTGTTTCTGCACAGTGGGAAGATCTCCACCAATGGGTGCTTGCTGTTTTAATTCATCCTCCTTCAATTGCAGCCATGCCAGAAGTTCCTGAAGAGAGAGATGTAAACGCTTCCACTGGTCTGTACTGGCTTCCAAATGGGATCTGAAAGCATGTATTAAAGATAAGATATAGTCAAACACAGTAATAATAAAAACCTAATAGTACAAGCTTATTTACTGAGAAAGATCTTAGTATTTCATTAACTTAATTATTTTTAAATAGCTTCTGTAGCTTTGAATTAGTTTCTGGCAACACAGATTTAAATTTGGTTCCACAGTCCTGGCCTGAAACATCTGTTCTTTTCTCATGTCTTGGTTTCTTGTTTGTTTGTTGTTTGGTTTTGGTTGTTTTTTTTTTTTTTAATTTAGTTTTCCTCTTCAGCAGTGTTGAATTGTCGGTCTCATTAAATGTGCACAAATATTATGCAAGAGTAGCATGGAAGTAACTTAATCATCACTTAGGATTACTAGGAGATTAATTAACTAAAATTTCAACTCGGAGAAGAACAAGTGTTTTTCTAAACCACTACACCAACCGTTCAAGCTCACACAAGATTCATGCTCACCTTCAAGGTAAGAGAACCAATTCCATCCTTTCCCAAAAAAGTCATGAGGAAATTGTTTAAGCCAATAGAATCCCTTCACACTACCAAAATGTCTGTGCCATTTGAACAGAGGTGTGAATAAAACTAATTGAATCACTGGAAAAATTAAAAGACAGAATACTACTTTGTGCAAACAAGGTCTCCAACATAAGGACATCTTCTAAATATTTCCTCCGTGTATGTGTAAATGTGTCTTCTTAATACTGGGATCAAGTATTGAGCTACTAATTTTCAGCAACTGTCTTCTGTGGAGAGAAAATATGCAACTGAAACATCACTGAACTGGTCAAATCTTCAACTTTGTTTATACCATAGATAAAGCGCACTAAAATTTTGTCTTTCTAAACTTACGAATAAGCTAATTTTTAATTGCTGTTTGGGAAGAAATCCCTAATTCTCTTCCAGTAATGTAGGGATTCCTCTTCACAATTCAAACTGTATTTGAATCAAAAAGCTGTACTGCGTAAGAATAAAGTGATAAAATTTACAGAAGACAGATTTTCTTTTATTTCACATATTTTCTGTTTAACTTCCAGCTTTGTTTGCGTAACATTTCTTTTTCAGTGTTTGCATATAAAATCACATATTTTCTGGCAGTGAAAATTCTACTCCTATACCTCATATACAGTGCTCTATAAAGAAATGTGATAAATATGGACTCAATGTTTTGCAGACCTTATTACTTAGTTTAGATATGGAAATGAGGAATAGTTGAGAGTGAGGTCAGTTGTATTTGTTTGAAATGCTCTACAGATCCTGTCTTTTTTCCAACCTCTCATACCAGGTAATTGGAGTGGCAAGGAAAGAGAAAGGAAAGGGACAGATTAGCGTTAGGCTGACAGAAAGCTCAGCTGCTCTGGTATGTGAACTGATGGAAAATTTTCTTCTTTTTTAAACTTAAAGGCTATGTGGGAGGGACACACATAGACCATGCTGTCTTTTGATCTCTGTTCTCACAGGGCAGCTGTGAGCTGGGGCAAAACTGCCTCACAGCACACACTGCTTGGGGAGGCCAGCCCTGCAGGCAGTGAAGGCTGGGGAAGCTTCAGGGTGCCTCTGAAAGCAGCAAGGGGGGAAGAGAGGCAGAGATGTGGCATGGGGAGTTGCAGGTGGTGACATCCAGAGCAAGGACCACAGGGCTTTTGGAGAGGACACAGTCAAGGAGCCAAGTTTCTGAGGCAGGTTAATTCCTGATACACGTGTTTATTCAGTAAAAGCAAGCTTCTACCTCCTCCAGAGAAGGGCAGCAATTGGAGGGAAACACTAGAGTCTTCACTTCTTCCCTGCTTTCCCAGGTATGGCTTTACATGGTAAAAGTGTAAAAAGTGACCCAAACTGGTTTTGTTACTGCTACTATGCTTTGACAGTTCCCAGTTTGGTGAGTGTTTTCCTGGAACCCATCTTGTTCTGCCCTTCCTTCAGCTTTGGGAATATATATTTATGTATGTGCATGCTAGTGTACATTCTATGTATGTGCAGACAAAACAGTTAATAGAAAACTTTTTCTTTTAAATGAGTTATTTATAAGAAAAACTGTTTATTAGGCTAAACTATGCTAAGTTGTCCAAATAGAAGAGATGTAATAATGGAAAAGAATTTGGCTTCTCTTGATATTTACCATTTTTAGAAAAAAATGCCCACCTAATTTGAGCAGTGGCATGGGTCTTCTGTTTCAGCAGTCTAGAACTTAAGCTACCTAAAGAGACTTGTGAGACTGATGCCTGGGGAACATTTTAAATGTCTGCTGTTATAGCTCTTTTGTGTAAGCATTGTGAAATCCATACAATACCATGTGATGGAAAGAAATAGCTCCAAGCAGGTAGGCTGAGAATAGCCTGTTCATTCAGTCTGGTGGCCAGCAACATTTAAACCGAATGTCTTAGAAGTTAAGAATTGTTTCTTGTCATAATCAATAAGTTGTTGAACACCTTAAGCCTTTTGCAGGAAGCAAATATTTTTCAAAGTTCTGTTACTTTGAATGTTTAATGCAAGAAGTCACTGTGATATAACTAGAGTTACTATTTCTCACTTGATTAATGGCAGCGATACACGAAACTGCAAAAAATGAAAGACAGAAAGTGCCATATATTTAATTATTGATATTTAGCCAACTGACTGTTTTTCTTATCTCAAACATTGCTTCATTTTGGCAAGTTTGTGGGTAAAAGGCATATGAAGAAAAAAATCTCTGAGAGACCTTGTAGGTTTATATCCCTCTTTAGCTCCTCAGAAAAAAAAAAAAAAAGGGAGGAATGCATCTCTTTCTTTAGCTACTAATATCTTTTCAACCTCATATCCTTCATTTGTGATTAACGTTTAATGATTAATGCTATGAAGATGGTTTTTGTCATTACACAGACTGACCTCCCTCAGGGCCTGAGCTGGAAAAAAGATATTTCATACATTACTTTGGAAAGCACTTCTGCCTTTTGCTGCTCTCTGAACTACCACCAACACACAGAAAGCGAGCAAGTGAAAAAATGTCCGAGACCGAACACAGCAGAGCTGGGCTGCCTATTATAAAAGTCGTGTTTCTGAAAAGAAGCTTCCTGGACAACTTCTTTGGGAAAGAAATCTTCAGCCCATTGAAGCCTGTACCTCCCTTTTATAATTTGCAACATTATCATTTATTATATTTTTCCTTGCAAGCAGAATTTTTTTCTCTCATGACACTACCTATGAATTTCTATTACCTTTGGATTTTATTTGGCAATTTTGTCCACTCTCCAAACAACAGCTATCAGCTTAAGTAACTTCTCACTTACAAGGATATTTTTAGTTTTGCACTGGAAATAGCAGCCTTCAATAAAGCTTATCATAAATACAGGTTGTTTAATCACTTTCTTTCATGACTTGTTGATAAGTCACACACAGATCTAGAAAAAGCCTACATTTAGAGGAGGTACAGTTACCGTTTAAACTTCTTAATCACTCCTGTAATTACAAAACCTCATCATATGCCTGAAATCCTAATCCTCTACTATCATTTTCACACCAAAAAAGACTTAATAATTCTTACGATGTTAAGCCAACATTCAGAATAGCGCAAAGAATTTCAAAATGGACAAAAATAGCGCTATCAGAAACAAAATTAAACCTTTTTACTGGCAAAACACAGCATTTCATCCTACACACCAACTGTAGGCTTTTGTTTATGTCCAGGTCCTACCTAATGTTTAGGGATTTCTTCCTAAGATCACTCCATCTGAGGTTCATGTTATCCAGGCGTCTCTGTAACAGGGCTGCATCCTCAGAGCCTTCCAGGGACCTCAGGATTTTCTGCCCGTTTTCATCCAGATTGTGAAAGATGTCAGTATGAGCATCAATTTCCGCCTGTAGTTCCTATGGAAGCAATAGAAAACAATACAAGTGAGCTCTTCCAAAATCATAGAAACTATCACTTCTCAAAAAAGTGGAAACATCCTCAGTGCAACATCGAATTAGCACAGATTTTGATTAGTGCTTTTATGTACTGTGTATGTTATACACATTTCCCTTTCACACAAAGGCCATTTGCACTGAATAATGACCTTTTCTCCATACGGAGTATATTGAACAAAATTTAGAAAGTTGAAAGTCTAGCCTGATAGGCAACAAAGCAAGGACAAGATATATTTACTGTGCTGATGAGGGAAGAAAACCCCCAACCAAACAGAAAACCCTGAGGATCTCAGGTAAATCTGACCTTCACATGATATGTCTTCCTGTGCAACATTTTCAATTTGAGCTGGGGACTGCAACACCGGTCCTGCTGCATGGCAATTCCAAGAAATCTACGCGTCTGCAGCAGCTGAGCTTTGAAATGCCAAGTTCACTTACATTCTGTTGACAGAATGCATTTTGGAGCACAGGCCTCAGCAGTCAGTAGCAATAAACAGCCACTTTGTGCTGTATCAAAACACTGGTCAGGGCCATGGCTGTAGGAGGGCCTGAGAATAGCAAGGACCTAGAATATGCAACTGGAAGCTCATGTTGAACAGCCAACTTTTCTTATCGCTTCGTTACTGCAGGCCAGTTCTACATTTCAAATTCATTTTTTCCCCCTCATTTTTAGCATGGCTGTTTCTGCCAAAAGAACATTCTTTAGAAAGCTGCCTGGTACCAGCATTCCTGCCTGCCCACACGCTCAATGCAGCCTTTGTACATTGGTTGCCCTTCTCCAATACATTTGCATGCTGCAGGTCCACAAGGTCAGATTCATTCGCAAAAAATAGTGGTTGAATCAAGCTCTTTAAAAAGTATAAAAATAAAAATAATAATAATAATTTAAGCATGTACATACATGAGCACACACGTACTTTGCAAGTAGCCACTTAGACACAAAAGTACTTTTACTTTCAAACAAAAAGCACACAAAGACACAAAGAAAATGACCTAGTGAATAAAGCTCTGCATTTTGTCTTGGGATGCTTGGGCACTAAGGTCTCTGATGGTGGTTTCTCGCTTCCTGAAAATGGGAGTGTTGGGAATGAAGTGTGAAAGGGGAAATGATTTATGGCATTTGAGAGCAAGACCCAGCGCTAACTGAGCATCACAGATAATCCCCAGTGGAAATTTGTTGTAATTTTCTTTAGAAGAATGACTTTGTAGGAGGGGAGCACACAAGTTCCCTACTTGGTGTGCTCCTAATTGAATTGGTTTTATTTGATATTTTAAAGTGCAATGTTAGCTCCACTGAACCATGAGTAGATCATCCTTGGTCACCCATTGCTGTTCCAACTGTCATTTGCAAATACTGGATACCTATTTCTTGCACAGCAGTAACTAGCATAGTATTTGGAGCAATTTTGAGGAGGAATATCTTTGGTAAAGTGCATGAGTTCTTATCCAACTATTTTACTTATGGTCATCCTAACAGTTAAGTAGTTAGGAATGTTTGGAATACTGCAGAATGCAACTGTATTATAAATATTGTATTTATTTATTGATGTTAAATAGGCAATTTTGGTTTTAAAAAATGCCATTTTTAAGGTACATATTCATTCCAGGTATGAATGCCCCTACTTGAAAATTTGTACTTAATTTCAAGTCTGAATGTTGCTAGCTTCAGCTTCCAGCTGCCATATTTCATTTTTGTTTGCTTGACTGAAGAATACTCTATTACCAAATTTCTTTCTTTTCATGTATGCATTTGGAGATTTTATCTAAGCTAGGTTAAGTATCACAAATTTGATATAAATAGCCTTAACAATATGTAAGAAAGGATAAAGTTTGCAGTAAAAAAGTCAAATTTTAGTGTCTGTATAGGTCTAATACTTCCCCATTTAAAAGCTGATAAATGTGTTGCTGAATGAAAGAATTATAATATGAACTACCAGTTGCACAAAATTCTTAGGTTTCAGGGTGGTAATGGAAACAGCTGACTTTTCCTCAGCAAGAACATGTGCTGTGAAAAACGTACACTGAATAACTATTCACAGTAGGAAGCTGTCAAACCTATCCCCTGTTGGTGTTTTATCAAACATACACTCATAGCATTTCATAACACAATTTTTTTTTTTAAATGTACTTCCCATTTTTCTGGTTTTTAGAAAAAGT
Source organism: Cacatua alba (assembly GCA_024361745.1). NCBI lineage: Eukaryota > Metazoa > Chordata > Aves > Psittaciformes > Cacatuidae > Cacatua > Cacatua alba. Next base: position 91,780 of record JANEMJ010004054.1, on the reverse strand, counting down.
ATCTCATAATCTATGCATTTCATGCTTTTCTCCAGACACATACATATTTCCAAAAATAAAATCAGGCCATATCCTTTTTATTTCAGAATACTATATAGTATCACAATAAAGCTGGACAGTTAGTCAAATTGGCAACAAGTACAAAAAGTGAAGTACTCTTATCAAAAGCTTAGTATTCAAGACCTGGTCTTCCTTATTCCAAATTACCTGTGTATACTGTACTTCTAATGTTCTTAAAATTAGTTTATTCCAGCTATGCAGGAAGCATGCACTGACAAAGAAGCATGAGAACAGAAATATTTACTCCTCTTTGGTTGGTGCATTTCAGATCCTTTCCTCTTCCTAAGAGAAGCAGAGTGCATATAGGAAAAAGATCTATACACCTTTTATTTGTTTTCTGAAATAAGTAATTTCCATGTTTCAAAAATAAAGGGAAAGATTAATATGAATAAATGACAAGAATAAAGCAGGAAGATGTATTTCATCTCAGAAACTACTTATTTAAAGAAGTATGCTGTTGTTACACATCATAACAAGAAACACAGAATATAGACTAAATGTAGACTGTTTATTGCATTTTCATCTTTTCCAGTGTGTTCAAACACATGGAGGAACTGTAGGAGATGAAAACTCAATCATGGTATAATTCTGCTGAGTTACAGTTGGACTTAAGTTGACTCTGTATGCTGCATTTTTGCTGTAGTAGTTATTACTGAGGGTGGGTGGAAATAGATTCCCTTAAAAAGAGCAGATAGTAAAATGAAAACCATCTTTTTGATCACAAGTTACTGCGTAGAGTGTGCTTAACTGCTTAGAAAGAACCATAACTCCATCAAGGGCAGATTTGCCTAAGAATATCAGAGTGAAATGCTCATTTCTTAAGATGAACTATAATGTTAGATGTTAAAAGGTACTGTAATATTTGTTTGTAGAAATCTTGCTGAATAGCTATTACAGGTTTCTACACATTAAAAATATGTTTATATCATTATATTATATAGAAGTACATTACAGAATTAAGAATAATAAAGAGATGAAATAAACTCATTGTGAGAGGAACAATCTTCTTGGACAAAATAGGGCAAGGAAATTTGCTCCAATTTGCTCTGTCTGTTTCACTTTTGTCCAGAGCCCTTGAAACATCTATGCGTGATTTCAGGAAGAAGTACACTAAGGCTGTAAGACAGCACACCTAATATGGCTACAAAGCTAGGGGTTGGATATATTTCTCATTTGCCTAAGTCAGTTCTTCCCCTTGGAACTGCTGCAAAAATTGTCCATAGAAGCACACATCCTCACTGCCCTAATCCTCTTGGTAGGCAAAAGAAATTTACCTGTGGCTCCACATTTTATTTTATATGGAGCCCTGTAAAACATAACAGAGCCATCACTGTGAAACCTAGTGCGCTGAAAGTCCTGTCAGCCTTCACATAGCAGAGACAGTCCCATAAGAATACGGTTTGAGATACTTTATCAGAAATAATGAAATACACATGAAATATATAGGCATGACATATAAAGGACATGCCACATGGCAAAATCTGTCATTATTTTGGCACTACACCAGAGAGGGATTGGTAGGCTGGAAGTAAAATGAAATCCTAGAAAGAAGGAACTAGTTACATGTACTGGGATATACATGAGTCAGACTAAGACATGGAAATTATTGCAGCATAGATGACAAGGTAGAAACAAAATTAATTATGTAATAATTTAGAGAAATTACAGAACTTAAATCCTCCTCTACAGACTCAGTTCCATCCTTGGAACTGTGCTTTTCATTTCCAGTGAAGCATTTTTCATTTTCTACAAACTGTACAATGCTACTAATGAAATAAATGGCATTAATTGAGGTATGGGGGCTTACAAAATTAAAGACAGCACCATCTAATAGAGGAAATCAACATAGAGGAAAAAACTTGAACTTTACTGACAGTAATTAAAAAATAAAGTCGTCTGCATCATTACATACATGTACTCAAAACATCAGCAAGTAATACCTGTTTGGCTATACATAGCTCAGAAGTACTAGAGCATACAAAAATGTTTCCGTAATGATAATACTGAAATAGCTAGGACAGCTATTATGCAAAACAAGACAAAGGTCATACACCTCTATAATCCCTCTCCATCTCTGTAGTTAGGTGAAATAATCATCCCCTTCATATTTATATTTCATCCCCTCCATATATCAGCAGGTCAAAGGAGGTGATCCTGCCCCTCTACTCTGCTCTCGCGAGACCTCACTTGGGTACCTGAGCGCGTAAATCTCCTCAATTCAGAGACGAAAAGTGTGACC
>JANEMJ010004054.1:65867-89381 GCA_024361745.1 Cacatua alba | reverse complement strand
GGACAGAGCCTTGGGTGACATGGTTTAGTGTGAGGTGTCCCTGCCCATGGCAGGGGGGTTGGAACTGGATGATCTTATGGTCCTTTCCAACCCTAACTATTCTATGATTTTATGATTCTATTCTATGATTCTATGATTCTATTATATGATTTTATATTAACAGAGCATATTATATTTCCCCTAGATAATTTCTGGGAAAGAAAGCAACCAAACAAAAAACCCCCCAAAAACCCAGATAAGCATTTTAATTATCTTAAATTAGCAGCATATTTTCTTAAACCTCTTATACTGCACAAGATGTATGAATGACATAATCCCCCTTTTTTCCATTTTTTTTCCTACCTTCCTTTTTCGTCCTTACCCTTTAGCTTTCCTCTTGTTTTCTTCCATTCCTCACTTCCTTTCTTTTCCTCCTCTTTCTCTTTTCCTTCCACTTTTCTTTCCCTTCTCTCTTTTCCCTCCTCTTTCAATTTTCCCCTACCTCTTTGTTTTCCAATCTTACTTTTCCATTCTTCTTTCCCCCCTTCCTTTCACTTCTTGTTTTTTCCTCTTTCTTCCCTTTTTTATCTCCCCCTTTTTATTTTACTTCTCCTTCCTCTTTTTTCTTTTTCTACTTTCTTCCTATTCCGTTCCTGACTTCTCATTTTCTCCCTTCCTTTCCCCCCTTTTCCCTCCCTTCCCCTTCCTTTTCTTCCTTCCCTTATTTAAAATACAACCTTCTGTGATTAAAAATCTTACTTTATGTTCTTTTGTGGTGATCTCAAAACTTTGAGAATGTGGGTTTCTTGCCATTTGTATTTTGCATTCTCATTATTAAAACATCATTTCAGGTGCCTGAAGAACTCAGAACTTGCAAACTTGTTAAAAAAAAAAAAAGAAAAGAATTGTTCTAACAACGCTACTGAACAAAGTACATCTATACAAAATACGTGTCTGCTCTATGGACTTGAAAGGGATAGAGAAGCTCTTAGAGCTTGGAATACTCTGAATTTTTACCAACTGGGAAGTTCAGCTGCTAGAACCAAAAAAGGATCCCCCTTCAAAGCTTTTTTTTTTATAATATCCTTGTGGCTTCTACAGATACATAAAATTGAGTCACTGTCTGAATTTTGCAACTCTGTCCAGCACAGCTTAGGAATGGATTTCAAATTAATCATCCTACTTGCCTTTATTTAAATACATCTAAACTCTTGCACATTTCTGATTCTGCCTAAAGCATTAAATTCTAAGGGTTCAGAAAGTTTGTGACACGTTTTCCAATGTCCCCATAGATTCCAGCAGCCTTTGAAGGCACAAAGATCCATATGCACATGGCACGACTTTTGGGATCACAGCTTTTTCTTTTATCTGTTAGATAGAGGAATGGTTCTGTGGGTGTTAAAGTTCTGGAGATGTTGAATTAACGGCTACAGCACAGCAGGTCAAATGTATTTTAAGCATGAGTATTACATTCAGTGCAAGGTGCACTTGATCTATTTCTGTTGTTTCTAGCAGTAGAAGGCCACTTTGCACTATCCTTTATGGAATTCTGTCCTTGTGAACTAGTCATTATCTTCAAAGTATTTGAACAGAAATAAATTTATATGGGTTTTTTTTTTTTAAACAGTAAGATCATTTGTTCTAGACTGAAAAGACTATGATTTAGGTTAATGATGGAACAAAATATTGAAGTATTTCTGTTTTGCAATATACTACTAGGCCAACTGGAGTTCTACCTTTTAAATGTTATAGTTCTAAGAACTGGTTGTCGAGTTCTGTTGTTTGTTTGTTTTTCTAGATCAAAATCCAACTAATTCAACTAAAGTTTCGGGACCTATTTTGTTTCCAAAATATCTAACAGTAAGCATCTAACACTGATGAGTATAATATTTTGTTATATAGATCACCTCAGCTAACACAACCAAGCTCTTTCTTTCACAATGAACAAAGTGGGAAAGAAGCTCTCAGCCCCTCCATCAAGCTTTTATATCATTTGCTCTCCCAGTCCATAAGCAAAACTTTTATTGAGTCTTAGAATGAGAGCATTTACTGAGCAATTTACATAATAATAGAAACTTCTCAAATGAGATTTAAAATGTAATTAAAGGGCAGACTTATTGAATTAAATGCATTGTTGTGAAACGGCTATACATCATGATGCCACGAAGCCGCCTATTCAGCTAGCCTATGGCACGACCCCAATTCCAGTCTGGTATGATTACATCTCTGAGTTTCATGCTAATGACTTGATTAAAAAGAAAGATAAAAAGGTCTTTCCTTTTGGGAAGACAAGCTTATGAATATCATTAAGGCATTTCTAGAATGCCAACACATTTTTCCGGATAATAAAGGAAATAAGAGTTAGTCCTCTAAAAGAGAATCAAATGTTGATGAGTGGAAGCTAAAAGCAAAACATGTGCTCAAGTCTTTATTGTACAGATTATCATTCACAAGACTGGCTTTTCAGACATAGCAGAAAGCCTTACACTTCTCACCGGCTCATAGGGAAGTAATAAACCAAATTTTTATGAGACATCTAGCAATTAATTTGTATTCGATTATAATTAAACATAAGTTATTACATAATTCCATGTGTTGGCGAATCTTATAGATTTCTTGGTGTGTTTCTGGAAGACTGAGAAAAACCCTTAATGGCTACTTTCATTTACATGTAATTAAGATACAAATAAATAGATAAAATAAAGAAACCAAAGCTTTCTACATTTATAGAGAGAGTTTCACTTAGGATTTGATACATTCAAATACTTATCAATAGATTACAGAAGTATATTCTGGTAATAGTAACTTTAATGGAAACGGTTATTTTTACTGTTTGTCTATTTGCCTTGTCATTATATCTAAGATGGAAACTCTAATTAGAGAGAAACATCATGTGTAACTATATTACTGCATTCAGCAGTAGGACCACCAACACAAGAAGGACGTGGACCTGCTGGAGCAAGTCCAGAGAAGGGCCACAAAGATGATCAGAGAGCTGGAGCATCTCTACTATGAAGACAGGCTGAGACAAATAAAGCATATGTGTTAAAGTGGGAGGTGCCAGTGTTCTGTATGCCAGAAAATAAGCCTTCTCTACCGAGAAGCCTGTGAATGGGCTTAGATCTCTGCCTTTCAAAACTCTTTATTTGAGGGTTTCATAAGTAGGAGGGAAATAGCATCATAAACATGCATGTAGTCATACACACAATTTTCTGACAGCAAAATCATTAGGCTGATTACAAAGTAGCATAGTTTTCTAGGTTTTAGAAGGTAGTCTGCTCCTAACAAATATGCGGGTCCTGACCCCTGTACTTCAATGTATGTCCCATTATAATCCTATTATACCTGCACATTCAGTCAGCGCACTCACAATGTCAATCTTTGCTTCAGTCTTTCCAAAGCAAAATAATTACACTGCTACTTTCTGCATGTCTAATTTTTCCCTCTCCCCTTTTTCCAGAGATGAAACAGTAGCAGCACAAAGGCAGCAGCATCATCTACATGAACATTTATTTCCACTCAGTTACTCAGGCAATGTCTGAAAGTTGTGCTGGATAATTTGGAGAGCATCTACTTCCACTGACATCCTAGCTCTTCAAATTAATACTGATTTGCTCTTACAACATGTAGCCGGAAAGTTGGACTTGACAACTGTCTCAAAGTCTGCAGGAAAAAAAAACCCTTATGAAAGTAGGATTTTTTTTTAATTTTTTTTTGGTCACCAACCTATAGTGAAATGTACCTGAGATTTGTTAATTACAAATGACCATTCCTAGAGGAAAAATTATTTGTACATACAAGACTGTATGTTTGTTTCACAGAAAAGGATCTAAAATTTCAATGCACCAACATGTAACAATAAGACATCTCATATTTTAACACCTATGGAATTCATATATACTTTCACCTTTCCTCAAAAACACAAATACATGCAATCTTCCAAACCCCTTTAAAGTAACAATTAAAAACATTTTATAATTAAAATAAACGATTTTGGTTCTAGACACTATTCTAATTCCTTCTGTCACAAATGATTTTTGCAATCTTTTTTTCTTTTTAAAATAAATTCTGAAAGTTCACGTTTTTGGTGGTAAAATGTTTGATGCCTGGGGAACAATAATTGGTACATCAGTTTCATAACATGATGTACAATTAATTAAAACAACATGAAATCTTATTAAAACTCTAAATAGAACACCACAAAACATAAAGCAGAAACTAGAGGCCTCATAAATTACACATTATTAAAACTGGTTCAAGCAAAACAACTGCAATGGTTTTAGGGCTCCTTTTAGGAGTTAGCATTCTTCCAAAGATGATGAGAAGTTTGCACTACTTCAGGTGTTATTTTCTACTAAAGTGCAAGATCTGCTGCAGCTAACTGTTCTTAATGAAGAGCAGGTTAAGTGGGACCCAGTGGGCACTATGCAAGAGAGAATACTGGAAGAGCTTCATTACTTCTGCACGTGCTTGTGTCAAATCCTCCCACTGGAGGTGTCCTGAGGCAAGCTCAGAGAGGACAGAAACTTGGTCAGCACAAGGGGCAAAAGTACACTTAATCTCGATGTTCAGTGGGAATACAGACCATCCTAGTGTGGCTTTCTCAAATTTGTCAACTGTGAAAAAAACCCCACTTGTTCCCTCTATCTTCTCTTCAACTCTGGTAAAAGAGAAGTAACTCCATCAACATAAAATTAAGTAATTTTAACTTTGAGGCTGTATTGCTGAAGTCTTAAGTATTTTCATCTAGACCTAGATAGGAATAAATCAGCTCTGAGATCTGCACATCGAGACAGCCACCTGGAACCATTATGCCTTTTTGAGGCTTGTTTATATTTTGTTAGAGGAAAAAGCCTAAATTTTGCCCAGTATAAAGACTTCTAACGCTAACAAAAGAAATAACTCCACCAAAGAGACAAATGTAGACACCATTACAGAAATAAAGGTAAAAGTAGTTGATAGACTAATCTATTCAGTTTTCTGCCTGGGGGAAAAAAAAAAAAAAAGAAAAAAAAAAAAAGAAAGAAAATAACCAAACAATAAACAATACAAACCCAAGCCAAAAAAGCAATGAGCAATACACACTTCTAAAATTAGTGTACTTAGTACTAAAGAAGGAACTGAGATGGGTCCAATGAGCCTACAGTAACAGAAGTCATGTAGCAAATATATACGGAATTTAAAAACAACCCCTTCCTTCCTAGAATCAGAATCTTTCTTTTTAAACTTAAAAAGAATTCAAGGTTTACATATGTTCTTAGAAGACAGAATACACTCTTATCAGTAAGTCAATATATTGGGCAGATCTTAAACACAGTAAGAAAGATGTATGTTCCTACTTAAGTTCCTGTAGAGATCCAGTGCATCATCGTCTACTGTCACTCCAAAGCATGCCATACAGACCCAAGTTTATACTCTGGAATTGCTTTTACAGAGCTTCAGTCAAGATTACTTATCAAACACTTTCTAAATTGCTGACACAAGACACTGCAAGTACCTGACTTCAGTACTAGTCACATTGAAGTTCCTCTTCTATACGGAAGTTTTTTAATATGTGGCTCTCATTTAGACTTGACAAGACACTAACTGTGACATAAACACGAGGCTGATGCTTTTTCAGAAACCAGTTCATAAAATATCCCAGTATACTACACACTCATAAAATTTATGAATACGCTCAGAAACAGGACCCAAACATTTCAGAAAACTAAAGAATTTACTCAAACATAAAGTCCAGCCACATTAGTAATACTACCCACTGTTGAAAAAGTTAGGCGCTGAGGAACACTGCATGGTACCATAGGCAATCTTGGAAGAGACATCTCTCTCAAATTGTGTTGCATTGGATTTGGGTTTTTTTTCCAAAGATGGAGCCAAAAAGAGAAGAAAAAATTGTAGATTATATTGCACAGCATGGCAAATGGGCACATATGGTTTTTGACATGGACAGCATTCAGATATTCTGAACATCAACAGCCACTTAGAAAGTGCTCAGAACAGTTCTGTAATCTGTGATTTTATTTATTTATTTTTGAGTCTTACAGACTTGATGATTTTTTTCAAACTCCTGGCTTGGATAAAATCCTCCTTGGATGTTCTGAATAAAAGCTTGTTTTTAAAAAGTTGGATGCTCTGGAATATTCTCCATTTCAAAAGTAGAAATCAACCACTCAAATTAGAAAATGCTGCAGAGTCATAAAGCAATTTTCAGCACAGATTAAAATGGAAATCTACAATGTTTAAGATGGTTACCAGGAACAAATGTCAAAGGCTGACCAAAGCCCTAAAAAGCCATCGCCTAAAAAAGAATCTTACCACATATTGCTTGGAATTATAATGAAAAATGCACCTTTCTACTCTGTTGGAACAAAAAGTAATTTAATATACATCATATACAGGATGAATCACAGAATCACTTGGGAAGGAAGGGTCATCTGATCCAATATCCTGTTCAAAACATATAACATGTCCAGTGACGGTGAGATGCTCAGGGCCTTGCCCAGTTATGTATGCACTGAATACCTCCAAGAATGGAGATTCCACAACGAAGCCTTTTCCTGTGTTTGACCATTCTCATAGAAAAAAAAAAAGAAAAATGAAAAAATTCCTTATATCATCAGAAATTCCCATGTTCCAACTTGCCCCTATTGCCATCCTGTGACTGTCCACCTTTAAGAAGAGTCTGGACCTCCTGGCTACATCCTTGCCAACAGGGCCCAGGATGCAGCTGGCCTTTTTCTCTCCTACTCATTTGCCCTGAAAGGGCACACTGCCAGCTCATCTTCCAGTTATTGTTGACAAGGACCTTCATATCATCATATCATTTTCCACAAAGCTGTTTTCTAGCCAGTTGGCCCCAGCCTGCACTGCTGCATGGTTTAATGCTCCCTAACTTGTTCTTCTGAGTAACATTTCACTCTCACAGACTCTGTTAGTAGGCTTGTGACCTTAAAGAGTCCAAAAGGCACACCTGGCCAGTGAAAACTGAGATAAGAGAGGCATTAATTACCTTAAACATTTGCACACCCTTGGTCATCAGGTCTCCCACCCTACTGAACAGCGGGCCCACATTTTCTTTAGCCTTCCTTTTGCTACTAGTGCACTTACAGAAGGCTCTCTCATTGCTGTTCACATCCCTCTGTGAAGGCCCTGCTGACCTCCTGTTTGTCATCCCTAGCTGGTACGCAGGCAGTTCACTTCCTGCTGCAAACTCCTACAACAACAGCATACCTCCCACAGGTAAGGACGTTGCTGTCTCCTGCCACAGGAGACACACCGGGCACCCCAAAATGGCTAGAGACTTGGTTGGTGGCACTTCCCTGAGGACTCCTTTCTGAGTCAAAGCCTCTGATGGAAAGTTGTTTCAGCTGGTGTTGCTGCCCTGCCCTCTCACACACCAACACCATCACCTCAGCAGAACTTCTGGCCTCTTTGCATCCTTGCTGCAACAATTGGCATGCAAAATGCTCATGACTTCCATAGTACAAAGACATTTTTCAGAACACACGTTGAAGTAATCTTATTAATGTATATTTGTGTTTTCTACAATATAAGTGGCAATTAATGTTTTTATGAAATCAAGTGAAATATAGCATATTTAAATGACATCTTGTAGAATATATAATTGTAGAAAACTCTAAATTTTAACACTCACTGAATCCAAAACCTTGTGTATATAGAGAGAGAGAGAGAGAGAGAGAAAAAGTGAATGAGGGTTACTTAAATTAAGAAGGTGAGGAGATAAAGATAACAAAGTTATCTGGGTTACTCTGTAATATGAGAGTGCTCAATCTTCCACCTTTGTGCCAAGGAGTGCAGTTTGCTCACAGAAACAAAACCAGAACTTACATTTTCCCTCTGGAAATAATATATTTCTTTTTCCTATAATCCTCTTTGAAGTATCGCTACTGCTTTCATCAGAGAATTAAAAAGATCTGTGTATGGTTTTTAGTCCCAGAAGACTACGCACAAAAGTAAGAGACATATGATATGTTTTATATCTTTGAAAAAAGACCCTATGTTGCAAACAAGGATCCCGTAATGATTATATGCTAAAATCTGCATATGAAGTCCTGATAATAGGAATTCCAGGCTAGAGGTGACAGAAGAGGCAGAGAGAGAGACTAGGTAAAATTATATCCCAGAATTAGTTGTTGAAGTTTCTGGCTGTTGTCTTGACCCAATGGAATAAGCATAAGAACTTGCACAGATTTAAAAGATGAAATTAGGCAAACTATGGCTGAAACAGGGTAAGTGTAATATCCCTAATGGCACTCGTAGCAATAATCACTGTTATGCTATTTAGTGTAATGCCACTTATCCCTATTATCTTCTGTCTACATACGTTTGATATTTAATCAATTTTGGGTAAAAATACTTCTCATGACATAGATGCATTGATAATTCTGACAGAGTAATGTCACTATTCAATAAATACTGACTGAGCAAGGGATACTAGTGCACCTGCATTGTGCACTTATTCAGTGCTAACTCTCATCAAGATTAAAACTTCCTTTCACATATGTTGCTTTTATCTTTAATGCCTATTGAGTTAAACTGAAATTCCCCTGATTAACACTAGTGTAAGAAAACTTTGGCTGTCTATTGAAAAGCTTATTTTCCTATCTTAAATATGAGAAACCTTGACAACTGACAACTCAAAAAAAGAGAACAAGCTAGCTAATAGTTACAAATTCTCTAAAACTTTCTGGAAAAGGCAGCTTGCTTTATCTCACCTCCTTTACCAATATACTTTTTTTTTTTTTAAAAGTTGATTTAAAATTTATATCTGAGAATTTTTCTGTATTCTTCAAACAGCGTCTATATATTTGACTTGCTAATAGAGAAAATTCAGAAGTCTCTTTCCACACCAGCAACTTTTCTGAAATAAACACCCTTGCATATACAGAGCTTCATAATCTAACTGTACCAACAAATGAAATACTGATGCTCAGTTCCCCAGCGGAGCTCCATGTTCCCTTTGCAATCTTGCTGAAAGATTGCAAACCAAACAGTGACATTCAAAGTTCTGATGCCTGTTACTCAGCAATTGTGTCTGTTTGCCGAGGGCATGCACAAGTGAGGACACAAATGAGTTGCTGCTTAAACAATGTCTCAGGAGGATGCAGACTTATAAGAAACAAAATGAAATCAAATACTCTGTAAGAGGAAATTCTAGAGGCTGATAAAAAAAGGTAATAATGGCAAACCTTTTACATTTCCTCTTTTTTACACTCATTCACTTGCCAAAGGACATGATTGGCTGCAGAGTTTATCCTAGATTAAAGGAAATGAAAAAAAAACCAACTAATGACTTCAGAATTTACACATCTTGTATATTAAAAAAAAAATAAAAAATAGAAGCTGAGGGAGGCAGTCTCTTCCACAAGCTAAAATATGATGACAAGGAAATAGAATATCACCATCGTCCTTCAAATATACCTGTACACATACCACAGCAGCCATCTGTCAAAATGATCTTTCTGTCACAGTTAAGTCCAAGAATCCAACACAGACCAACACAGTACAACACCAAGCTGTATGCAGACAGGATGTAAGCTCTGAATCCCAGACCGTACTGATTTACCAAAAATAGCAGGTGATTACTAAGACCCAAAGACAGCACCACCCCAAATTCAGGGATGGAAAAGTAACCACTGCCCTGGATTAGCTTTCTATCAAGCAGTGGTGCTTTAATCTCTGTTGCTGAAACTACCTAATCAGAAGGATTAAGGGCCTAGTCAAAGGACGTAAAAGCAGGAAAGAAAATGTATGATTGGCTCTGAATGGTCAAACCAAGCTTTTATAGCAAAAAGAGAGCTTCTTGAAAGAATTACGAAACTTGAATCATTTGAACTGGATGCACCAACTTTTCCCTGCTCTTCATGCTAGTATCTCAGGTTAAGTCTGTGTAACAAACTCCCCCAAAATCAACGATCTGGATGGAGGAGTTGAATGCAGGTTTGCTGATGATACCAAAATGGGAGATGCTTCTTGACTCTTGAGGGGTAAGAGGCTTCGCAAAGAGATCTGGATAGATTGGAGCATTGGGCAATGTTTAATGGGATGAAATTTAACATTGCCTGATGCTGGATTTTGCACCTAGGATGGAATAATGCTGGGCACAAGCACAGACTGGGAGAGGCAGTTGGATTAGTTGGATTACAACCAAGTTAACCACCAATACTCCAGGCTGGAGAGAAAGATGCCCCGCTAGGACATCACATATTGAATCTGTCTTTCACATATGAAGGCAAACTACAAGACTTTGCTCCAGTGATGACAGCTATACTTTAGGCATCTGGAATTTGGTAACCTTTCCAACAGACTTCATGCAAAATACTCTGAAAAAATACGTGGCAGGAGAGGAAATTGGTCTGTGACACTTGTCATCAAACCAGCTGACCCTTACTCCAATATTCCTTTCTTTCTATTCTTTCTCTCTAATATGTACGCATGCAGACAGAAACATACAGATTGTCTGTGTATGTATATGAATACATCCCTCCATACTTCCACTGTAAGAAATATAAATGAAATTAGAGCATTCCAAGACTAGCATCATAAAATACTTTGAAATCAAAACATTTATAAAAAGGAAACAAACGTAATGAGTAACTCAGGATGTAAGGCTGTTGGCTACTAGTGTACTTCTCAGTTTGAGAGAATCACTTTGAGCACATAATGAAGGTAGTTTAAATTGTTACAATCCTACAATAGTTCTATGAACTTTACACTAGTTATAAGCCTTTTGCCTTTTTGCTTAAAAAATACGGTGGAGATACAAGCCTATATCCTACTAATGAAGGAGATGAAAATACCTTTTCCTCATCATAACTGTATCCTCAGAACTACTGCTTTCTGTTTTTCTCTGCTTTAACCATCACAAACACACAAAACCTCCTCTTCGGCAATGCAGGAAGACTACCTCCATGTAAGCAACTATATTCAACAAGAATGTGCTGGAACAGACACAGTATAAAGGTTTTAGAAAAATATTTGTTATATACTTTATGAATTTTTATTTTTCTAAATCAATGAGGCATGAACACTGACATGAGAAACTTAAACATAATGTACAGCAGTGAAAAGCTACGTTTTAAGCCAGTGTCCAAGAGTTTATCAAAGACACCTGTGCTGATGTATGTGATCTAAATGACAAAGGAAACAGCATGTACATGAATGTCGGAAATGCTAATGAAGTCGGCAAGAGTACTATGCATATCAAAAGGCAGGAAAATAAGAAGTATTCTGAAATTATGTCTACAGCAATGAAGAAGAAGAAGAAGAAGAAGAAGAAAGGTAGTTTAGAACTCAAAAGATAAAGAAATAAAATGTAACACTGAAACATCCAAACAGACTCCTTTGGACAATATAATCCACAGCTGAGCACAGCAGTAAAACTGCACAAGAGAGAAGGAGACAGAGAGAAAAACAAAAGGCAAAGTAGATAAAGCTTGTGATGCCACACCACAGCATAAACCCACCACAATTATTCTGTTTTGTAAGCAAACAGTCATCACCTTTATAGAAAGAGAATTTATTTACTGCTTGTAAGACCGTGACTGATATTTTTTTTTTCCTGATATTTAACTTTTATTTTTTCATGGTATAACCACTTAGCTCCTATTGACCTCTCATTTCACTGTAAACATTTTTCTTTCCACCTTCTTGCTTCACCCTTCAAACTTCAGTGGACAGCTATTACACTTTGGACCTTTCTATACAAAGTGGCAAAGATTGAATGATGTATGAAGTCTACAAGCTACTTTTAATCAAAGAGCAATACCTGTTCCTGTCTTCAGAAAGAGGATGCTTACTGTGTTCTTTTTAATTACCAATTCTGAACCTGTCAAATAAGTCAAGACAAACTTGGCAAGTTTGTCTTGCCAAGTTTTGATCTTTTAAAATCCTACCATTATTAATACTATTTTCCTGTACAAAATCACTCAGACTAGTTTGTTTGCTGTTATTTGTCTCTATTCTAAGTCATCAGCAGTTACATACACACTTAAGTAATAACACAGAAATTAATTTTTCTTTCTATTGGTATCTCTTTGGGGATGGAATTGAAAAAAGAATTAGGAAAACATAAAATTAATTCAATATATTTTATTCAGGATAGGTCAAGAGAGAAAGAAGTTATAAGAAACTGCAGTTGTTATTAGTCTTTGGGGTTTGTCATTTATGGAGAAGAGGAACTGCACTCAAGATAAAAAAGACTAAATGCATCTAAGCCAACAAAAAACCTGTAAGCAATGTGTGAATTCAAAGATCATTACACCACAGAGTAGTAGAGGTTGCAGATAATAAATGGAGGTCAGCACAAGCTCAGCTTTTATATGACTAAGGATATAAATAAATTATTGCTTACAAGACACTTCATCTTTGTAGCTCTCTGGCCCTGCAGCTTTATGTGCTCTTCCAATAGCCTCAAATAATTAAAACTGTCAGTGTGTGTATGTATATGGACATATATAAAACTTCTATGGAACAGTGATGAGAAACTGCAAATGTACTGAAGACAAAAGAGCTGGCACTGGACTGCCAACTGCACAGCGCACATGGGTTCTTAAGCTTAAAAGTAAAATAAAGAAAAAAGCAACCAACTGCCTTTTTTTTAATTCCGGATATGTACTGGCTTCAGCAACAATCTTCATCTTAGATTTGCCTTTGGACTTCTCCTTCCCTGCAGTATTTGGGAACTTGTTGGATATGCAAGATTTATTTTAAACTTAAAATGTTCAAAAGAACATTTAGTGTTGATGTTGATCTTTGCAATCTGTCCTGAACACCATTTGCAATATTTATTTACTTATACAAAACAGAAAAATCCATATAGTTTCGTAGACCATAGCTGACAGGATAGAAAAAATAGTAACAAGAAAATGAATTTTCAGCAAGTACAGTTTTTAAAATATATGTGTGTGGAAAGAAATTTAAGAAAGCCATGTACAGCTGGGAGAATAAATCTTTCTATCTTAGAACTGGCCAGTATGATATGTTTCTGCAGTACATAACAGAGTTTCAGCTTGTTCAGTTTTCTTCTTAATTGGGGTTATGTATATCTCTACACTAATCTTTTTGATAATATGAAATTTTTTCAAATATTTTGATTACTCTCAAATGAAGCTTTGTCAACTATCCTAGACCAAATCCTGAGCATAAAATTTAATTTCTTAGAAAATGTTTAAAATTAGGGGTTTTTTTTTAACTGATTTACAAAATATTTCCTTAAATTGAAGTTTCTTTTCACCATCAGCAATAAGTTATAATCTGGCAACTTCAAAATTGCATGTTAGCAGGGAGTAGGTACACTGCTAGAAGATTTATCAATAAATTATACCACATGTAGCATCATAAAATATTTTCTTTGCTTTCCTTCCTCTAGATAGTTTATAATTTTGCTTATTTAAAAATATGACACACATTGCAAAAGCGGTGTTTGGTATATTTTACTCGATTCTTCCACCTGCAACGTGTCAAAGTACTCTGTCATTATTCACGCCTCTGATCATTACTCAGATATATCAGTCACAGAGTAGTTGTCCTCAATTTACTGTATCAAGACTCAACACTGACAACTCCTAATCTTGGCTTGGGCTTTGCCTTTCATCTTTTTTCATCACTTAGTTTCATTAGACACCTCTTACATGATTCCTTTTCTTCCAAGACTTCCTTACCAATTAAAAAAAAAGATAAAATATAAATGATGTCTATGAATATCAAATTATAAATCTTTATTCCTTTAGCCACCTAGGTCAGACAGCAGTAAAACCTTCCTGTACCTGAAAACAATGCCTACTGTCATAACCCACAACAATCTTAGCCTCAGAATAGGGCTGTTTGACCAGATTCATCCCCTGACTTTCCCATACCCTTAAACACCTTCAACGCACTTACAGGTGGATGTCATTTAGAAGTCCAGCCTCTCTCACACATTCTCAAATGGAGACTTCCCCTTTGATACCCTCCTTGAGGTGTTTCAAAGGTTGCACCAGGGCTTTTGTCATCTGGACACATATACCCTGTGGGTGGTTCAGCTGGGCTCCTAATCCATCATAGTGCCCCCAAGACCCTTCCAATGGTAGCACTTCCATTATACCCTGAAGTGTCAGAAAAATCCGGAAGTTTTCCTGATGCACACATACTATACTCTCTTTAAAATAACCCAGACAACCAAAAGCTCCCCTATCCCAGCCGACAGGGGAAGACAGACACAGCACAAGTGTATTTTTCATAGGTCTGCAAAAAACAAAGTCTATGCAGCTGGCTTCATATTCTCACCAAAGTTGTCACTCCCAGCAGAAATTTCTCCTTATTGAATTATAGCTACCTTTCCATTTGAAGTATTCTTTCTCTAAATAAGCCTCTGATCTTTTCTAAGCCCACAAGATTCAACGGAAAATTTCAAGCCTGAAGCTTCCAGAAACTTTGCCAGTCTGAAGAAAACATTGTTCAAAGTTAGTTGGTGTGTTAGGGTAGTCTAGCTCATACTCATTTTTCTTCAGTGTTCTCCGTCTCCACAGTGAAATCCATCCCTGTATGTGTGAGAATACCACTTTTCTTGTCCACAATTTGCAGGGATAAATCACCTCAGTCTTGAGTAAATGTGGTATGTCACCATATATAGAGAATGCAGTGCAGTATGCTTATCTAAGTGCTTCCATCAAGGGCGGCACAGACAGAAATCCTGAATAAGCTCTGCTTATGCGCCATGTAGTCACAAAGTATATTCACAGTAAGTCTGATCCAGCTAGGAAACATACAATTTACTATGTATAAGAGTCATGGTTTAAGCCCAGCCAGTAACTCAGAACCACACAGCCGCTCGCTCACTCCCCCCTCCAGTTTATATACTGGGCATGACGTGCTGTGGTATGGAATACCCCTTTGGCTAGTTTGGGTCAGGTGTCCTGTCTCTGCTTCCTCCCAGCTTCCCCTTCTCCCTGGCAGAGCATGAGACTCAGAAAGTCCTTGGTCAGAGTAAACATTACTTAGCAGCAACTAAAAACATCGGCGTTATCAGCATTGCTCCTAGGCTGAAAGTCAAAACCACGGCACTGCACCAGCTACTAAGAAGGAGAAAAAATGACTGCTACTGCTGAACCCAGGACAATAAACTATTGAGTTTACTCTCTTCATAGAAACATAGAATGGTTTGGGCTGGAAGGGACCTTAAAGATCATCTAGTTCTAACCTCCCTGCCATGGGTGGGGACACCTTCCACTAGACCAGCTCTCTCAAAGCCCCATCCAATCTGGCCTTGAACACTGCAAGGGACAGAGCATCCACAGCTTCTCTGGGCAACCTGTTCCAGTGCGTCACCACCCTCACATGCCATGGAGCAGGAAAATCTTCCTACAATGGACTTCTTAAAAGCCATTCTGACTACTTTGTTATATATCTTGGTTCACATTGATGCTATTTTTGAAATCCAACCTGCAGTATTAATTTTTACAGATTCTGTCTCTCAGAGTTTAAAATACTTCTTTTTTTACGCCCTCAAAAAGCACTCAAAAGTGCAATGGTATTTCTGTTAAGAGCCTGTAGCATTTATATGATACAAGCGACTTTATTATGACACAAATTGTGTGTCATCTTCCAAGCCACTATTCCTCCCTGTGGAGCATTCACCTAAATTAAAATTAACACAATCCAAACCCAATATCTAAGTAATATAGTACTTTGAAAATTAATCAATGGGATCTTATTTTGCAGTGTCAAGATGCACTGACACTTCAAAGCCAAATTTCCACAAATCATCCCTGCTTTGAATGAGTTCTAAAGAGAGGTTTCCAAACCTCCACTTCTGTGCATGCATTTCTCAGATAACAACTTTATTAGACTCCCATTTGTACACACTACTTTTCACACTTCCAAACCCAAACACATATAAACTTGGAATATTTGTTAAAAATAGTTTCATACATAAATACATAGAAATCTTAATTTTTCACGTGGCTATTGCCATGTATTTAAACCGTACAGTGTTGCACTCATCTGCATACATTTCTTCACATGCAAAAATAGCACATTTAAACATGACACTTATTGCAAGTAAGTAAGACTATTAAGACTGAAATACTATATAAGACTATATACTATATAAGAATGAAATACCAAGAACTTAGCCAAAGTAATTCAAAGTTGGAAATATAAATTGTTTGGTGACATCTATTCACTGTTTTTCAACCTTTGAAGTTTTCTCTGAAGTGCTAAAATAGTCAGAATCAAAAAAGCTACAGCTTGAGATACTTCAAGGGAGCTGTGCGAAATAATTGCACAGCTAATAGAAGCATAATCATCTCAGCAGGAATTAAATAAGGCAAATACAACTGCTGAGTTGTTTTTCAATATTATTAATTTCAAAGTGTATCTTGCACATGCCGGCATATTTGGGGAAAGCAAGGCAACTTCAGATCACAAAAGTATACGTTTTAAGAGCTTTCTTCTGATGATGCAGCACACAATGAGAAACCTTTGAAACAAGCTTAATCCAAATACTTAACATACATCTAAAAAACAAATCTAAACGCCGTATGTTCCATACTTCAACTAACTGCATTTAAAAGTGTGTTACAAGTTCGACTATAGAACAAATACATAGAAAGAATTAAGTCATCAGCTACACAAACTCTGCAATGTCTTTCCCTTATTTTTTGCTACTAAAATAAAATAGAAAAAAGTTAATAATAAACTTAATATTTAATAACTATATCCTTATTTTGTGTAAAAGAAAATTCAAGAAAGACAAGGGACTACTGGAGAGGGTCCAGCAGAGGGCTACGAAGGTAATTAGGGGACTGGAGCATCTCTCGTATGAGAAAAGGCTGAGAGAGCTGGGCCTGTTTAGCCTGGAGAAGAAAGAACTGAGAGGAGATCTTCGCAATGCATACAAATATCTTAAGGGCAGGCGTCAAAAGGATGAGGCCAGACTCTTTTCAGTGCTCCATATCCACAATATAAGGGGCAACAAGAACAAGCTGAAACACAGGAAGTTCCATCTGAATATGAGGAAAATCTTTGAGTTGATGGTGATAGAGCACTGCAACAGGCTGCACTGGAATAGGCTGCCCAGAGCGGTTGTGGAGTCTCCTTCTCTGGAGATATTCAGAACCCACCTGTGCAGCCTGCTGCAGGTGAACATCCAGGGAGTTGGACTTGATGATATCCAGGGGTCCCTTTCAAAACCCAACCATTCTGTGATTCTGTGAAGAGAGTACTGTAGAGCAGCTGTGCATAAAAAAACAACAAAAAGTGGAAGGGCAACAAAGAGCAAAACTGAAGCTTAGATACCACCCATAACAAAAACCAGGGAAAAACCCCCAAAACCAAACCCCATACACAATGAGCAAGAACAGTATACTGTGATACAGATTTACTGGCTTTACATTAAGAAATCTCTAAATGGTTGGGTTAAAAGGTGCCATGTAACCACAATTTTTTAAAATCTGACATCAATAATTATATTAGCACTCCAGACATCAGCGTCCAGTCTGGGATGGATGGCAGACAGGATATATCTTTAAATGTTCTTAGAACATCTCTGAAATCCCAGGGCTTATGCAGCCTGTCCAGGCTTGAATCCATATGTGTGTGTCCCAGTTTTGGCTGAGATGGAGGTCTTTTTCTTCATAGTAGCTGATACAGTGCTGAGTTTTGACTTTAGTCTGAGAATAATGTCAATACCACACTGATGTTTTCAGTTGTTGCCAAGTAGTGTTTATACTAAGTCAAGGACTTTTCAGCTTCTCATGCCCTGCCAGCAAGAAGGCTGGAGGGGCGCGAGAAGCCCTGAGAGAGCAGAGACAGGACACCTGACCCAAACTAGGCAAAGGGGTATTCCACACCTCAGCACAGTATATAAATATGGGAATTACCCAGAAGGGACTAATCGCTACTCAGGTCGGGCTGGGTATCGGTCAGTGGGTGGCGAGCAATTGTATTGTGCATCACTTGCTTTTTCTTGAGTTTTGGTTCTCTTTTTGTTGTCTCTCTTTTCATTATAATTATTATTAGTATTAGTGTCATATTTCACTTCAGTTATTAAACTTTCTTATCTGAACCATTAAGTTTTACCTTTTTCCGATCCTTCTCTCCACGTATAGTTGCAAGGTGTGTGAGCAAGCAGCTGCATGGTACTTGGTTACCAGCTGGGCTTAAACAATGACAATGTGGCACTAATGTAATGCTCTAATCTGTTTTTACTTGCCATCAGCCTGCAACCATTTCATCATTCTTACTGAATCAAGATGCCAATATGTACACACTTATCTGATTAAGAAATGTTACTTGATTAATGGAGACTGTTCTACTTGTCACATCCAAATGAAATAGAAGATGAAACAGCCTGCTTGGCAAAGCAAAGAGAATATTTTCTGATCACAGATTCTTCAACAGCCTGGCTTTCTGATTGGCATTCACCAACTCAGACTGCCAGAAACGCCGTTATAAAAATTTCTGAGGCTCAGTGAACTTTTGCCAGTTTCAAGACAAGGATTTTCTGGAGCCCTGCCTAGCTTGCTAGCAAACTGCACACAAAGACGAACCCCCTCCTTCTAGGAACTGCAGCTCTGCTAGGACATCCTGCCTGCTACTTCCAAGTCACCTCAGGACAAACTCAATACAAATGAAAGTCAGTGGTTTTCTTCTAGAACTGAAAGTTCTGGAAGTTGTGGTTGCTAGTCCTGGGGATGTTCCTGGTGACTCCTAAAGATTTTTGAAAGTGAGTAGAAAAGCTCATAAACTCTAGAGCATGCCCAATTTCAAGCTAATTTAGAATATTTTTCATTCTGGTCTGATTTGGGCTAATACCAAGTTGAAGCTTTTCTTTGTGAATTGGAAGTTCTGCTTTTTTTGCCAAATCTAGAGGCACAGCCATATGAA
The DNA here is from genome assembly GCA_024361745.1 of Cacatua alba. Taxonomy (NCBI): domain Eukaryota; kingdom Metazoa; phylum Chordata; class Aves; order Psittaciformes; family Cacatuidae; genus Cacatua; species Cacatua alba. The sequence goes on along the minus strand of JANEMJ010004054.1, from coordinate 70,514 downwards.
ATGTATAACCTTCCAGGGTTGGGCAGGGTGAGCCGGCTGGGTTTTCTTCTTCCCCCTGTTCCCCTGTCCCCAGCTCCCCTTTTCTAACCAGTGTATTCTGAGATATGAGAAAGCAAAGAACATAATGAACATATTTTTTCATAGTGTAAGTTCTATACAGGCTGCTCATTCTTTAGAAACTTACAAAATCACATTTATATGGAAAGTCACACCTCTAAAATGCTTTACCAAAGTTAATGTCATTATGTCCTTGACAAAATTCAATATCCTTGACAATGCTTCCAGCTGATGCAAAATAAAACCCCTTCCACAAGCTCATTAGATTTCCTTCCAGATTAAAAGTGGAAAAAGAGAGATATCTTAACAGAAATGTTTCAGAGCCATTTTTAGAGTTCTAGTACCTGTTTTCATTCTATACAAAGATAGTAGATTGACACTCATTGAAACTAAAGTCTGATTTCTAATCCATCTACTACTGTTTGCTTTCTTCTGACCACTGAGACTGGTGTAATCACAAAATTTCAAATGAAAGCTAAAGACCACTAAAACTTAGCTTAGCTCTACCTATCAAGGTGTGACTGGAAAATAGGAGTATAACACAGTTTTTAATAGAAGTGCCTTTATTGAAAACGCTATATGTATTTTGTTCAAAAAACAACAGATGGCAAAGCGTATGGTGTATCACTTACAGATACAACCAAACAAAACTTTTAAAGCTGCTCAAAAAGTAGGAGTGACCCAAGTAGCCTGGCATCAGCTGAGCAAACACAAATTGACAGAAGCCTTGCAACACAGATCAGCAGTGAGTGGTGACACATATGTAAGTGGCCTTGACTCACATCCATGAATTGAAACCGGCTGGCCCTTTCCAAATGCCAGAGCCACAGAGGCATATTAATTCCCTGACACTTGGCACCAGCTACAACTGACCAGAGCACCGACAGTGGCAGGATCCCATAACTGATGGCATGCTAACTCTGCTATTAGGCTGGTGCTGTGTTTTCTAATTAATTAGAGACATACCTGCAACTCCCCAACAGCTGCAATGGTGCTGTGTTATGCAGAAGAGAAGGAAGATAATGAAACCAGAAGTACTGCAAACAAATAGTGGAAGAGTCGTACCTCCCCTATCTCATGTGACACAGAAGGAATGAACATGCTTTATGATAGTACCTTTTTAAATAATATTTCAACTGTCCTTCATTTCATTTGCTTTTACTATATTCTTAGTATGAGCACATGCATAAGTATGCATTCATGCAAGTGTTCCTAGCCAGTAAACTTCCTTTTAAAAGGAAAAAAGGACTTTTTGCCATATTCAGGATTTAATTTAGCTCTGGTGTAATACCTATGCAGTTTCTGGCATTATGTTTGTCCCTTGTACTTAGAGCTCATGGAAAACAGGCAGTTTATATAGGCTAGAAATGTTTTATTTTCACTCCCAAAAAAAGGAGAGTTGGCTTTTGATAGCAAACCTAACTTAAGCTAACTTGTGCTCAGGAAGATGAAGTGAACACATATTCTCAATAAAGTCTATGTGGAATACAAATTCAGAAAATCTTGAGTCTGAAGACCATAGCCTTTAGCAAAAAGAACATCTAATACCAAATTAAGGACCTGCAATAACAAACAGCTGAGGTCTAGCAGAGCTCAGAACAGAAAACAGATTTCAAAAGAAGGAACCTATTTTTGTAACTGAGAAATGAGATTTCTCAGTGGACAAAAGGAGCAGGTTCTGGTTGCTGTTTAGGATAAATATAAACATGTTTCCCATTGTGGAATTTCCCTTAGCATGTACTTTATAAAAAATACGGAAAAAAGCAAGCAAGAGAGAATGCTAATGGTATCTTTTCAGATTACTGTATCCTTGCTCCTTTAGTATTGGTTTCTCTAAAAGAACATTAAAGTGGTAATTCTGAAATTCTGCAACTCTAACTTAATTTCAGACAGTATTTAGGTCTTATCAAAACTGGTAAAGCAAATAACTTTTTCCAGCGCCAGAGATGCCACAGCAGTAGTAAACAGATGAGATTATAACTTGCTTTTTCCATAACCAGGACTACAGAGGTGGAGCAGAACCACCAAACCCTAAGCCTGTAACCAAGCCTGTAATGAAGATAAAAATATAAACAAAATAGTTACTTAATAGAAGAGATGTTAATTTCAGGTTAAAGAATTGTAAATATATAAAATGATTAAAAGTCAGGCATATCTTTCTTTTTTGTAAGTGCCATTTTGTAAGCCACTTGAACCAGTCTATGGGTCATCAGAAGGGGTACTCTGCCTCCCCTTTTACCTTAACTGCCCCTCTACTCCAAGATTCCAGTTTGGAATCTCTAGAGCAATTTTAAATTTAAAAAATAAAATTAAAAAAAAAAAAAACTAGAGCAATTAGGATGCTCTAGTTACATTTTATATGTTCTATACTATGTCTTCAACTAATGTAGCTTCCTGGAAGAATGGACATAACAGAAGCCTTGCAATAGCAGCCTTGCTAGTCCAAAGGGAAGGAACAGAAACACACAACTGAGGGCAAAATTGGAGTGAATGTATTTGGAAAATATTTCTTGAGAACAAAATTGCATATCACCCTAATGTTGAAGGAAAAGTCATTTATTTAGACTATATAAGATACACCCAAACCAAAACAGCGTGTCCTTATGTAAAGGATATCCTCAAAAAGATGCCAAGGGTCAGTGATTCTATTAAATGCTAAATAAATTAGACTATTAAATGGCAAATACTTTTTTTTTCCCCCTCTTTAAACTCAAAATCATTACTAATTGTCAAAAGTGATTTCCTTTTGTCCAACAAATCAGAAAACCCTGTAGGTTAACTATATTAAGTAATTTTATATCAGATAATTACTTACACTAAAAATCTTACTCTGCTTTTTCTCTGCTGCGTTAGCACTGTTTTTATTCAGACACATGCTGTCTCTGAAGTGCTCAAGAGTTGCCATTTTGTGGTTTTGCACATCAATTCCTTTTAGCTAAAAATTTTAATTTGGAGACCCTAGAGCCAGCCCACAGATATGAAACCCCCTCAACATTACAAAGTTTAGGAAATGCACGATTTTAAGAAAAACAGATATATGTTGAAATGGAAATATAACAGTGAGAATGCACAGTGTTACTTCCTTTCTGAAACAGCACTGTTGCTATGGCAATTTTGAAATCTAGGACTTTCATGAGAAAGCTCTTTATTGAAAGACCCTGAATTTTTTATACACCTTCATATTTATATGCTCAATTACACTTCAGAAACAATATATGAAATGCTTAGTTCTATTTCTATAACTTTTAGTCCATTCTCTAAGTAGATGTTTCATAATATTTAGTTCCATATTCTAAGACCATGAGTAGCAAAAATCAAGTTCCATTTTTTTCTTCTCCTGGAAATCAGTTGATATTGTTTTGACAACACTTAGACATTCTATCAACTCTTCTACATGGAAATAAACATGAAGTAAATAGATTTGTACTATGAAAATTGAAATATTAATATATTGATAGAAAAATATGTATGTTAACTAACAACAGCAAAGAATATACATGCTAAAATCTCTCCTGTGACGTTATTGCAATTTAATAGACCAAAGTGAGTATCTCATCATAAAGATATTCTAAAAGACAGCTAATCTTTATTAATTTGTTGATAATTGACTGCAATAACATTAATGCAAAAAGCTTTGCTTCAATCTAATGTATGCATAATAAATAGTTCAATACGAATTCCACTGTGATACAGTGTTAATTAATATCCACTTGTAGAGAGTTACAGGTTTCCAATAGCTTGTGTGCTAGTTATCCTTTACAGGAAGTACGAAGTCCATTTTAATTTCAATAATATTCATTATAACAACATTGCAAAATACTATATGCTTCTACTGTGGGTATATTTGGTAACTTCAGTCCAACCAGCAAAGAATGATACCACACCAAAAAGTTCTAGTGTTGAACTGTGGAGAGTCATAAAGGGCTTGGTAGATGAATTACCAAAACCACCTTGCATCATTTTGCCACGTGCTGAAGACATGCAATTTCTCCTTGGGAAGAAAAAAAAACACAGAACCACAATCTGGTTTGGGTTGGAAAGGACCTTTGAAGATCATCTAGTCCAACCCTCAAATGAAAATGCCTCAATCTATTCTTTCTTTTCCTGCAAAAGTGTAGCAAGCAAACAAGAAATTAAAAGAATATTTAATCAGACATATGAAAAAGCTATGTCTTATGGTACCATTTTTACAGCACCAGTTTCAAAACTGACAGTGTAAACATAGGCATTCATGAAGATTCTAACTGAAATTAAGAAACCATAAATGAGTGACAACTCATAGAGGCCAAAACCCACATTAGAACAACTCAGCAGAATCACTTTTCTAAAACCAATTTCTTTACATTCAGTTCAGGTGAAAAAACACTACTTCACACAGATAAGGTTCATGACTTTTTTCTACTAGGTTTGATGGAATTGATCTTAACAGTCACATTTTCCAAAGGTTTATAAAGCAGAAGTTTCAGAATGCAGTATTATAGGTATACTAAATACATAGAATAATAGAATAGTCAGGGTTGGAAAGGACCTTAAGATCATCTAGTTTCAACCCCCCTGCCATGGGCAGGGACACCTCACACTAAACCATGT
>JANEMJ010004054.1:55655-65767 GCA_024361745.1 Cacatua alba | reverse complement strand
TAGCTGTGCCTGGGATTGCTCCGACCCAGGTGTAGGACCTTGCACTTGGCATGGTTAAACTTCATAAGGTTGGCATCCGCCCACCTCACAAGCGTGTCAAGGTCCCTCTGGATGGCATTCCCTCCTTCCAGCGTTATCAACTGAACCACACAGCTTGGCACACAGCTTGGTATACATGACCAGTATACACAGAAAGGATTGCTAAAATACGCTTCTAAAAAGTTCTGCTTATTGCTGTCTCTGCTTTGGAATTCAGAAGTGAGAGAAAACAGCATACAGGAGTATTGCTTGCAGCTATCAACCTGAAGAAATATATTGAGAATCCAGAAAAAAAGTAGGCTCTTTTTTTTCCTCTTTATATACTTTCAAATCTACAATTTTGAATTGTCTAGTTATTTACTGTACTACAGTGCACTTAAAACCAGCATTTGTATTCTAGACTGAGAATTTGTTTGAGTGATGTTTTTATTATGAAAAAATAATTGTCTTCCTATTGAAGACAACTCATACCCTGGCAACTCCAGAGAAGCACTTACCAACACAACTGCAATTGGTGTTCATGTTAGTTCTACTTATGCACAGTATTTTGGTATGCAAAAGTGATTTGAATTGAAACTTGACTGAAATGGCAGCTGTTGTATTATTGCTATGTTAAAGACAGGTTATAACTACACAAACCTATTTTAAGTTCGGAAAATCAGAGCTGATGTGTGCTGTTTTTCATGTCTTTTTTTTTTTCAGGTAGATTCAGCATAAAAAACATTGGCTTTCCAGTTATTACAAAAAGATTAAGTGCTACAGACAGATGGTAAGAATTCATCCAGCTATTTATTTGTATCCCCAACCACCCATCTGCTTTCCCCTGCTTTTATCTGTCCTAATTTTTATTTATTCCATCTTCATTCACCTGCTTCACTCCTCCTTAGTTCTCCGTAACTTTTGGAAGAACACATAAATAAGACGATATTAAACGCTACTCTTGATCTGTTGTGACTTCCTTTCATCATTTAAAGCACATTCTGGGACTTTCAAGAAGACTCCTGCTCTCTAAATAAGACTTCTGAGTGGCTGAACACTAAATTATTGAAACCTTGGAAGTACAGTATCACACTGATTGAGGAAGACATTTGTGATTCAGAATTATGCCATCTTTTAGTTTAATAACATCACAAAGTCATAAAGTATTAATATACTGTATACATATCATAAAATTGTATTTCACTATAATATGCACATCAAGAAGTAATATCTTATTTCCTAAAAACAAATCACTGTAATGAAGAAAGCCAAAATGATTCAACATGTTCCTATTAAAACAACATTAAAATTCATTCATTGCTCAGAAAAATTTTAAATTTTAAAACATTTATTCCTATCAAAGGAAGTCAACCAGCTCTAAAACTAACTCTAACTCATACATTGTGGGACTGAACGCAACCTTATTAAGTATGTAGATGTCAAAATATGAATCTTTCTGCTCATCTAGCCCTAGCGTTAAAGCCAATGAGCTTTACATGCTTTCAGAATCAATTTTCTAAGGTAATACTGATTCTATATCGTGTATTTTTGATGCATGTTCTAGCAGTTCATTTTACGATATTTTATCTGATTAGCTTAAACCATAACACTAACATGTTTATTATGTTTTATTATGTTTTTTTAATAATCCTGAGTTAGCTAGGATAATCCAGCAAAAAAGCCTCAGGAATCATGCTGAACAGCTTACACAGATCACATGCAGCAATCCCATGCAAATGTGATCTTCATTAGAAACAATTTCCTCACTGCTTAAAAAGAAGTTATTGCTACTACACTAGCTCTTCATCCTCTTATCATAACAATTTTCCTGCCATATTAATGACAAATGTGTCATAATTGTCTCTCTTCACCTTCATCTGGAACAGCCCTTAATCTAATTGCATCTCAAGATTCATAGGAAAACAGTCAATCATGGTAAAGACTTGTCTGACTACAAAACCAGTAATGATTCAAACAATTAAGACTATCACCACCTCTGTAATTCACAGATTTGGGACAGCAACATGCTATGATACAAAACACTGAAACACCTTCTGGACAGCAGGAGGAGTTTGTAACTTCCTGTTTCCTTGGTTCTGTCAACTTTGCCAGCCCATTAACATTAAAATAACTGCTGACATGTGGTTCAAGCCTGGGCTCCACTTCATCTCAGTAATGTCAGAAGACTAATTTAGAGGTTAGGGAACATTAATTTGTTCTGTTTCCCCTCCTCACCTAGCAGCCCAAGTATATTCTTTAAAATAGTAATACAATTAATTAGCATGATAGCTTGGGAATGTAATGTAAAATGAATTTTTAAAAAATCCAGTCTCAGAACTGCCAAATTCTTTTAGCACAAGCAACAGTTTAGCTTAAGCCCAGAGAACCCCAGTCCTAACATGGGTATTCTTCAAACCTTCTGAAGCACATACAGAGCAAAACAAAAGTACGGCTTCTTTACAGAACATTGAGTGCTAAGCGTTTCATAACAGAATTTTCAAAAGTACAGCTTAGAGTAAAGCTGTCAAGAGCACAAGGTTTGCAAACCGATGCCACTAACGAGGAGATCCATCTGTGGTTATACCCACTGTAGCTAAACAGAATCTTGCCTGGGCGCATTCTGAACTTGAAGGTTGGAGCTTGAAATAGCCCAACCTTTAAAAAAAATTAACACATTTTTCATTTGAAAGGACACTTAGACTCTCATGCATGTTTTACTTTCTTCTGCAACACTGCTGCATCTATTGTCTATGCATGCTAACATGAATATCACAGATATTCTCCCTATCCCCCAGATGCTGATGCACTAGCAGCAGCAAAACAACTATACAGAAAACAGAGTAATGTCAGCTACTCATATATCACATATAACATATATATGCACATATACTTGTTATATATGTATATGTACATATATATACATATATATAACAAGTATACATACCCCTATGTATGCACTAGTTCGCTTTTACAGGACTAATGTACTCTGATAATACATCATCTTCAGCAAAATACTACATAAGATTTTGAGATGTGTTTTACAGATTTTTTTTTTTTTTCATTGAATGGTGCAACAGCTAGGGTAAAATTTAAGGAAAAAAATAAGACAAAATAGAAAAGTAAATATTACTCATACAGTTGTTTTAACTCAACACAGGTGCCGTAAGTGTAGCACAAAACAACTTAAAATGGCACAGTATTCCTCTGTGGTTTCAGAACCATGCTCCTCTGGCAGATGCCAGAGAGAATGAGGCACCTTGGACCCTGGTGACCCACAGAAATAGCATTCCACTTCGGTCCCCACCCTACAGCATTACTATCAAAAACAGAGATGAAGCTTTAACAGCTGTAGACACCCACGAGCAGGATGTGCAAGGAGAAACTGTACCAATAGCACACAGTGGATACTGCAAAAAGAAATGACTGCTAATGGTGGGTGACTCTGTTAAGGGGCACTAAGGCATCTGTCCACATGCCAGCCTGACAGGCAGTCACGAGAGGCATGCTGCCTCTTGGGAGCTAAGGTCCAAGATGTTAGTGAGAGGGTGCCACAACTTGTCAAAGAGTACAGACTACTGTCCAGTGCTACTCTCATCGGGGCACAAATGATACCATGTGCCAGAACCTGGGCAAAGTCAACGAAAATTATAAAGCCCTGGAGATGCAAGTGAAAAATATTGGTGTCCAAGTTACCTTTTCTGTCATTTTTACCAGTTAGAGGAAAGGCTGCAGCCGAAAATAGACATATAATCCAAATCAACTTCTGGCTTCATGGCTGGGGCTTTCTTGAGGGTTTTGGCTTTTATGACAACTGGACATTCTTTGATATCTATAGCCTGTTAGGGAAGGATGAGATCCACCTATCTACAGAAAAGGCCAGGGAATCTTTGGCAGAAGGCTGTCCAACTTGGTGAAGTGGCTTTAAACTGAAGGACTCAGGGGCAGATCCAAAGTGGACAACACTCATGCCATTACAAACAACTGGGGAACAAGCCAGGCCAATCAGATCGGTGACAAATATTCTTTAGCTGCCTCTCAGTATGAGATCCAGAACACCAAAAATTTCATAACCAGAAGGTTATTATATCACAGGAATAAATGCAACATGGTGAAACAATTACTGGATGACCATGATGGATGGCTATAAGCTGTTTTGTAAAGAAAGGCAGGGAAGAAGAGGAAGAGTTGTACTCTGTGTTAAGAGCAGCCTTAAATGTATAGAAGTCACAGCAATTGTGGAAGCCATATAGAATCAATCTAGGTCAAGATAAGAGGGGTCATCTCCAAGGAAAATCTTACAGTAGGCATCTGCTACTGATCTACTGACTATAAGACCAACGGAGCAGTATCTGGATTACTTAAGCAAGCTTTGGGTCAACAGAACATGGTTCTTACGAGTGATGTCAACTAACCAGACTTTTGTTGCAAGAATAACACAGTTGCTCACAAGGTTATCCGTCAAGTTCCTGGAATGCATAGAGGACTGCTTCCTTATACAAATGTTAGATGTGCCAATCAGGAACGAGGCACTGCTAGACTTGTTAGTCACAAACCGAGAAAACTTGCTTTGTAATACCTTGGTTAGAGATAGCCTTGGCTGCAGTGATCACATTGCGGAGTTTGGGGTCCAGCAGTAACCCTCATCCTGTATGGTATAACATCTCTTTAATTTAAGGTCTTATCAGAGAGTACAGAGGAATAAGGTTGGAACAATTCAGTCTTGAAACTAAATCAGATAATGATTGCAAAGGGATGACTGAGATACCACCTGAAGCAGAAGGAATGTTGTTAGCACTCCAGGCAACGAAGAGCTACATAGAAACTCTCCCATACTGGCCATATGAAGACCAAAATAGAAAGCCAAGGACCAAAATGCAACAAAAGCTGCTCTCAGGAGGTCATGCAAAATGTCAGATATTTTACAAAGACTGACAATAATATGAGCATCTCCCCGGTAACAGAGTTATTTTCTGCCTACCCAGACACACCACAGATTCAAGGTAAAATAGTCCACTATGCTTATAGTCAACCTACACCATATGCATAGCATATCCCAACTTCAAATTACTGGCATCTCCAGCTGGTGCATATGGGGTATCAATGAACCTAACCACATTTACTTTTCACTTAATTACCACAACAGTTGAGATATGAGTGGCTTCAATTCCAGTCAACTGTCTTCCCAAGCCTCTCACAGAAATATAAATAGAGATTGAATTTTCAAAGGATCCAGCCTGTGCTTTCTTTTCTTCTGCTGTTTTTTGAAGTTCTGAGCTCATCTGTTTTATGTAATGTAACTGCAATAATACTGCCTCCAAGTTAGCTCTGCAATAATTCACTCTTGGTACAGCAATAATTGAGTAAACAGAAGTTTCTACCAGAGGCATTCTTTTCTATTATTTATTGTAAGATTTTTTTTTCATAATTTAATGAGAAACATTTCAAAAGCAACATTTTTACCCTTTCATGTTAAATTAATTTACAGTGCTATAAGCCATAATGAAAACAGAGAAATCATCAGCAAAACAGCATATTAATAGATTTCTGCAAAGTTTTTTAACTATACTCATAAAATAATTTTTTTTTCCTATTTCTGTCAGGTCCAGCTTGTCTCTATTTGTTCCCAATTATCCAGACATACAGTGAATTTATATAGCAGTGAAAAAGTAGAATCATAGAATACCAGGTCAGAAGGGACCTCAAGGATCCCCTGGTCCAAACTTTCTTTGCAAAGCACTACCTAGATTAGATGTCCCAAAAACTACATCAAAACAAGGAAATTGAGGATAAATATTTTTTTATACTTAAGAAAGCCCAATTAGCATTAGTATATTTTATTCTAAATATCCACCCCTATCTAGTATGGAAAATGCCAACCTTCAGACTGGTGTTGTAAAGATCTTAGATAAAATTGTATACAAAAAATGAAGTAAACCAATCTCAAAAATGAAATAAAATAACTGAAAAAAAACAAATCTAAACAAAACAGAACCATAGCTTCCTCTACCCTTCCTCCATCTCAGCCCAACACCTGGTTCAGAGTCTCTATACTGAGCCAAATTCAATAGATATTGACAATCTGTGAAATTTTTTTGTTATCAACAGGACTTGATTCTGCCAGGATTAGCCTTAGAGAATTCAGAGCTGTGGAAATGTAACTGCAGCTGCAAATTTGCTCTAAAGACAACATGCAGCATTTCTTCTTTCATGCCCCAATGACAGAGCTGGTTTAAAACTGGACAATGATCCTGTTTTTACCTGAGGCAGCATGCAGCCCAGCAACACCTGGGTGTAAAACATGTAAGTTGGATATCTAACCGGAAACACAAGATAAGGAAATAACAAGCTTTCATGCAACAGCTCCCATTGCAGAAATAACATTTCTTGGCACTGTTTTCCAGATGGTGCCAACCTTCCATAGTATTATTCCATGTCCCACAAAGTGAAGGGTTAAATAAAACGGCTACTTTTATTTTTGAAAGTCAATCAAAAAGCTGGGATTTAAACAGTGTTGCAATTCTTACCCACAAGGTATGGAATTACAATACCACAGTTAAAAAGAAGAGATGATCTGTTGAGGTTAATGTACTGTTGTGTCTGTAATAGGTGTATCATAAGTGAGAACAGGTTTATTTCATAGCTTTGATCTGGCAGCTTCCAGCAGGTTTCCAGTTTATGGGAAGAAAGGATTTGCCATTTCATTTATAGACCAGTGAAATATACTTTGATATAAAGAGTACAAAAAATAGCAGGACAATTGTAAGCTTTCCCCAACAAAAGACCTTTGGATTTCAATGCTCTTTTGCATTTTGAACTTATGGCTAGTTATCTTGCTATTCTTTTGCCTAAACTATGGAGTAGTTTCAGAAAAACAGTCATTAAAATTGTGCCCAACAGAACAGATTGAGATAAAAATTAACATTAAGTAGGTTTAATATAGCAGACAATGCATGGTATTTCTAGAGAGGATATAATTTATATCTTTAATCTGCTTATGTACTAGTGAAATCCCACATTTGCTCCGTTGACAATGGTCCCCTAAAAAGCTGTAGTATCCAATTCAGATACCAGAAATTTAAATTCTGCTATTAAGAAAATAAGTTTCAGTCTTTTGAGGGTTAACTCATATATTTCAAATTATCAGTGTAACCTGACAGATCTTTCTGACTGATACAAAAGCTGCTATAAGATATAGAGACTTCTAACATTAAAAATATATGCAAAGTAGAAAATAAAAATGTTCATCTTCTGAACTGATTGATACGCATGCTTCTTGGTGCTCATGGCTTCTTTTGTTTTTGCATTATATTTTCAACTGCATAGTACAGAATTGAAGCCATTTATTTTAAATCAAGAGTCCAGATGTTTTCACTCATATCAACACATCTGGTCACATAATATATCGCACTAAATCCAACCTAAATAACCAAATTATAAGCAGTGTATTCTTTTCTCTGCTGTACTTGCTCATAAATCCTGTCTTCTGTTTCAGGTGCCTTAATCAGGCACCTGATTTCAGCTGTCTGGTCAGCTGAAAGCTTCTAATTTACAAAGACAAAAATTGATAGTTAAATTTCAGATTTCTCCTACCATTCCTCCAGGCTCTTCCAGCTCTATTCTGATTTAGAAGAGTTATTCCACGCAAAAGGACTAATGCAAAAAACCTACTTTCTTATTGGTAACAAGAGGCAGTAATAGGCTACAAAAACAGAAGGCAAATGGATTTCTGCACTCTGGTGCACACTCTCTTCACCCCGCACTCTTCCCTCAGAAATTCTGCTTACAGCAGAATTTCACAAAGGATTCATGGGCAAAAATCGGACTGATTATGGTAGCCATAGTGCAGTTTCACAGCTATGCCCATTCAGATGTCTTGACAATGACACCAGCCAAATTGAAGCAGTGAAAATCTTTTTTCTGCAACAGTGAGAAAGCCATCACCCCAAGAAGTGGAAAAAAAAGGAGACGAAATCCTTTTCCTAAGTGACCAAAAATCCCCAACACCATTAACTTTTACATGAGAGGAAGAAAAAAGCACCTCCCACATATCCATCCATCCATCCATATCACATCAAGTTAGTTGTTTAGCTACTCTTAGGTCTCTCTAAGTCAGAGGCAAGTCATGCTTCTCCAGAAGGAAAATAGCCCCAGCATAGCTGGGCTAAACTGTCCTCTGGAAGTGGTTCTCTCTCATCATTGTGCAGAACTAGAAAGACCAGCTATTGCAACCAAGCAGAGCCGAGTGGCACAAACTGGCAGTAACACGAGTTCAGAACCATCTCCTGGGCATTTCTTCATGGTGTGAGGAGATACAAACACAAGCTGCTGTTGCCTTGCTAGTGAGATGGAGCCAATGGGATAGCTACATTTAGCCAGACTAACAGCTTTCTAGATTTCACTGACTCTTAGTGGGAACTTCAACACTTAGCTCACATTTACACCTTTGACATCTAAAAATAGATATCAGCAGCTGGCTCTTCCACCATATTACCTGCAGTATTTCAGTAAGGACAGGTGACAGATACACAAAAGACTGGTTACATCCCTTTAAAAAAATGTGAAGGCAGACACAACACTGAAGATGACATTACTGGATTTTTATATTCTGGTTAGTAATTAACTGATACCTGGATACAAACAGCAGAGCTTGTGGCTGCCTGTACCAGTGCTTAAGGACACATCCTGCTAACTTCACCTAATGAAAATCTACAGATGACAAGGTTATTTGAAAAAAAACATATTGCCCACAAGGTGAACAGCATATCTGAAACTGTATAATCCTAAAACCAGCTGAGAATAGATATGAAGGGTAATATATAATATATATAAAAATAAAAAAACAGGAGAACCTATATAATAGAATTTATGTGAGCCTACATCTGATTTCAAGTGCCATAGGCTCTAAATAATGTCATTCAATTTCATGCTAAGCAGCATAATACTGCTATTTTAGAGTACTTGGTAGATGTCTGATTCCCACACATAGAAAAAATGTACATAAAATCAGAATTGACAACACAAAAATAGAAATTATAAACCCTAGAAAGAGTACTAATACACATTTAAGTAGCTATATATTTTTGTTACGATATTTTAAGGCTGAAATTGCAATTATTATACTAACAATTTCAGAAAAGTCCAATTCTAGTTAACTTTACTGACAGAAAATGTAGCAAACCTATGATAAGTAACCATAATTTAAGTATGACTTTCCAGGACTCCCAAACAACATGTATTTTTCCTCAAAGGAAAATTTTGAACATCAGTTTAGAATCTCCTAACATTAACTACAGCACTGCCACAAAGGAGGACAAAGGTCCTCCTCCAGAAAGCTGCTAATATCTTCAGTGATAGCAGGTAATGAGCCCACTGGAATCATTCCAAAATAGTCTGAGATAGTACTTCAGTACTACTAATCACACTAACAAAAAAAAAAAAAAAAGAAATCTTCCATTTTATATGTGGGATAAATGGCAGTTTATGTGGTGACCATCAACAAACTGAAAACATGCAAAATGAAATGGTATCCAATGAAAATAAATAATTCAAATAAAAATGTGTCACAAAAGGATAAATGCACAATTGGAACTTTGTACTGGCAGAAGAGATTCAACGTCTTGTCAACAGCTGAAAGAAAGTCAGTCTAAACTTCTGACAGAAAATCAAATGGGGAACTTGGTGATGGTATAGGCAAAGCTATTCTTGTCAAACATGCTGCCAGTTTAGGTAGTGGGGTTTGCTCTGCTACAGTGTACAACTGCTGCACAGTGAGTAACACAGAAGAGCTAGAGAGCTAGGACAGTGAAAAGATGTAAATTCACATGTAGAAAACCTGTGCTGTGATGGCTATGTACCCCTAATAAGAAAAAAGTTTGCAACATTTCTTAGAAGACAACTATTTTCAGTACAGTCTAAAAACCTTTCACAAAACAAGTAGAACTTGCCTGAAAAGCATTGGCGATTTTATTTCTTATTTGTATACTTTGTAGGTCATTACCTTTCAACATACCAAGGAATATCATAGAATCATAGAATCATAGAATAGTTAGGGTTGGAAAGGACCTTAAGATCATCTAGTTTCAACCCCCCTGCCA
>JANEMJ010004054.1:0-51955 GCA_024361745.1 Cacatua alba | reverse complement strand
ATTTTGCCAGGCACAGAGGTGAGACTGACTGGTCTGTAGTTCCCTGGGTCTTCCATATTCCCCTTCTTGAAAATGGGTGTTATATTGCCCTTTTTCCAGTCGTCGGGAACTTCACCTGAACTGCCACGATTTTTCAAATATGATGGACAGTGGCTTAGCAACTTCATTCGCCAGCTCCTTCAGGACCCACGGAAGTCTGTGTGTCTCTCGTACTGAGCAGCCCAGCCCTGGACCTAGAACTCCAGATGAGTGTCACCAGGGCTGAGCACAGGGAAAGGATCACCTCCCTCAACTTGTTGGTAATGGTTTGCCTAATGCACCCTAGCGTGCTGTTGACTGCTTTTGCCACAAATGTGCCAGATTAGAGTTTAAGGACAAAATTAAATCAGTCCAAGAAAGATGAAGAAAAATTTTTCCTAGTGTTAGCTGCGTGAGCAGGCACTTGGCTGTGATACAAGACATTCAGATTCAAGCATCTGGTCTCAATTGGAATGGTTGCAAATGAGTGCCATAACCACAACGCAGTCACTGGCCATGAGGAAGTTTTCCCTCTGGTTTTCTCTCTTGCCACTCCTGCAAAAACTGCAAGTGTAGGTTCATAGAGGTTTCATAGTGTCATTTTGGCACATGCTGTTAACAATGAAGACACATTATTTCCCTCCCTCAGGCCCACCAATCACGATACTGAAAAGCTCTTGACCAGGTTCTGTCAAAGTAACATTATCCAATATTTCACAAAATTCATGTGACAAATTTTCACTTTGAGATAATATCTTGCCCTGTCTCAGATTAGGCTGTAATAGCAGTTATGCTAAAACTTAGATTTTGGACTTACTTTTCTATTACTCAGTGCAGTAAGATGGCTCTGACAGTTGTTGCTCTATTTCAGGTATGATGGAACAGATTTTATTTCATAATGGGTAACAAATTAGTGTACAAGGCAAATCTGATGGATTAAACTTAAAGAAAAATAGGTAAGATTGTATTTTATTTTAAAAGCTGTCAAAGAACTATTTCAAGCAGAAATGGGTAAGAAAATGTTCCAGAACAGAGACTGGAAGCACTAAAAAATTAATTATTATAAAATATTTTTTAGTAAAGTCAATTGAACTGAGCAAGGATATTAAAAATACTTTCTCTCTTCCCTGTTAGTCAGATTCATCATCTACACTATACATCATGTCACAAAATCAACTGTGATGGGCAATTATATGTAAATTATGCTTGAAATGAAGGTGGAAAGAATTTTAGTCTCTCGAAGAAACTATACTGCTAAAGAATCGAGAAGAGTCAGGAACATGGACCTACCTCAGCTTCTTACTGCTGAGAAATATCCAGCTGATTGGTCTCCTTAAAACAAACAAGCATCTCTGAAGTATTGATAGGAATAGAAGAGACAAAGAGTGCCTTGACTACTGTTCATGTCCCTTGTTTTAGATAAAACCAACACTGTGATAAAATGTGGCTACTGCCCATATTATTCATTCTTAGATATAATGTAAGGCATTGCATCATTTTCATATTATTAGCAGCCAAACTCCTGCATCTAAAGGAAAACTAGTTAGGTTATAGGCTAAGTGAACATGAAGTTTGTAGTAAAAATAAATTTGCTGTGAATTTCATGCCAAAGTTATTAACATTGCTTCATTTATCATATACTGTCATAATTTCAGTCAGTCTACACTACCAATAATTCATCAGTCATCATAAATTATTTCAGACATATTTGGTAACCTGTATATACAGTATAGAAGAAGCATTCTCCAGTTATTGCTTAACTAGGCATCACATGTGATATTCTTTGTCAAATTTCAGTGGAAAAAAACCCCTGTGATTAAATTAATCTGTAGGTTTAATATTAAATGATCGTATTCATAAATTATCAGAATAAATCCACACTAGCTTCAAAATTAATATTACATAACGTGTATAAAATGTCACATACAATTATGGCTAAAAAGACAAACCCGAGGAGTAATTAACACAGTTGAGAGTTCATATCACTAGAAGTACAAAAGCAGAAAGTAAAATTAATTATTTTCATCTCCCTCATATGGTTACTCATCAAACCAGGCCTCATGGGGACACATGATGTATTTCAACTAGACAATAAAAAGCAGCATGTAATTACACAACTCCTTGGAGTAGGTGGTTTGTACCCTTGAAAATTCTCCAGAAAGTATTCTAACTGTACAAATCACCACAACTATTACATTGCTGTCAGTTCAGGCAAATGATGCATGCAAATACATGCTTACATAAACAAACAGTGTATTTATAATGCAACAGTTAATATAATTACATCATCAGGTAATTAGAATGTGCAGTTATATAAGCCTCACCCTTCTCCTTCTGCCACTGAATGAACTGCTAAGTAGTAGGGGAGATTAATCTTTATTAGTGACATTTGAGTTAATGGTTACTGATCATGAAAACCAAAAGAAACTTAAAAATGTGAGATTTTCCTAGATAAGCAACTTTTGCTATATAAAACACATTCTGCACAGCAGGACATTATTTTCGTAGATGTTTAAAAAAAAAAAAAGGCAAAAATTAAAGCTTGAGTGTAAAGCAGAAGTTACTACTGAACTTAGAAATTTAGGTTTTTTATTATTTGTGTAGAGAATTCTTTATCAAAACACTGCTTTATACTTATATGCTTCATTAATTATTTACAGAGGGAAGGACTTGTACGCATTTATTCTTCCTATTGTCTATAGCTCTGAATGGTTCTTATGTGGAAATTAAAGAACCCCAAGGTACCAGTTGAGAAGATAACCAGGTCTACAAAGCTCCACTACCATTAAAAATGAAGCACTTGACCTAAATTTTTAGGTATTTCTATTTTGCCAAATAATCCATTTTTCAAGGATCACATGAAAAATAACTTCTTAAAATACTTGGTAATTCTATTGTTTTATCACCATTACAAGCAAAAAACCTAATGTAGAGAATATAAAAAGAAAGCCTATTAACCATCTAGTCTAGAACTACCTTCCATTCAGATCTGCTCTCCAGAATCATGCAACTGAATTCAGAAACATGAGGACTTACCTAACATTACTATAAAATTAAATCAGCATAATGACAGATGACTATTAAAAATGTGGTTCTGACTTCACTTTTGTCTGGTGCAACAACTGTAGATTTCAGAGTATAATGTAATGGAATTTAGCAGCTGTTCAGTAAACAGTTAAAACAACGTATTGTTACAGCAGTGCCAAAGGAAGTATTTCCATCCAATGTTATTTATTCAATATAATAACTTATAAGTTTTCAAAGTATGTTCTTCATAAATAAATTAAGGCCTAAAGCCTTCAGTGCCTGTAATTTCCATTTTTGAACTTTCTGTCAACATAAAAGTCAGACACTATCAAGGATACTGGAATAAATGGTCCTGCCTTTCAAACAGCTAATCAACCTTTCATTGAAGGAATTTTAAGACCTCACATAGACACATGTGAGACAGACATAGACATATGTGAGACATAGACATAGAAGCACGGTGAAAGCATAACGGCATATTTCAACAGCACCATCTAAACTGATTATTCTCATTTCTCTTTAAGATTCTCCGAACACCAAATACAACATTCTCAAGATTTTTTGTTTCCAAAAGAAAAAAAAAAACCTGTTTGAAAACTGTCCAGCCATTAACTACGAAAATTCTAATCATTAAGTCTTTTTATTATCGCAACAGAGCATGTCGACAATAATCAGCAAAATACCAAATTAACATTTTTCATGTAATCAAAAGTAATGGAGGAAAACGAATTCAATTAAGCTACAGAGAATAAACTTAATGTGATTTATATGACTTCTATAAATATCAGAAAAGCTTAATAAACTTTCATATCTGTCAAGTGCTCACACCAAAACTGTAGCTCGGTAGAGTAATTCATTTTTATGTGACAAAAAAAAGAATTATAATCCAAATGCCTATTTCAGCAAACATGCCTTTTTGTACATTTTAAAAGTTGCACTTCAAGACACTTTTTCAAATGTGTTACATGCTGAAAGATGTCAGACAGAATCATGATGTGACTCATATAAGATTCCTGCAACAATTTCCAAAGCAACACTTAAAGGTTAGTAGCAGAACCAGCTCTCTTTCTCAAAACAATTTCAGTTTAGTTGAGTAGCCACAAACTGGAAAAAACTGGAAAAAAAGTCACTAAACTGAGGTGCATGACTTACTTGCCACTGTTTCATGAGCTCCCGAGCCGTTTTGGCATCCTTTTCTTTGTGTGTAGCATCCTGCAGGACATTTGCAGTTGTTTCAGCTTCTGTAAGCCAAGTAAGGAACTTCTCGAGATCCAGGTAGAATTGCTGCAACATTCTTAGAGCCGATTCCAGTGCAGTTTCACGCTCACAAACCCTGCGCAAGTACAAATAGTCAAATGCAGCACTCTTAGGAAGAAAACAATTTCAGTTTAGTTGAGTAGCCACAAACTGGAAAAAACTGGAAAAAAAGTCACTAAACTGAGGTGCATGACTTACTTGCCACTGTTTCATGAGCTCCCGAGCCGTTTTGGCATCCTTTTCTTTGTGTGTAGCATCCTGCAGGACATTTGCAGTTGTTTCAGCTTCTGTAAGCCAAGTAAGGAACTTCTCGAGATCCAGGTAGAATTGCTGCAACATTCTTAGAGCCGATTCCAGTGCAGTTTCACGCTCACAAACCCTGCGCAAGTACAAATAGTCAAATGCAGCACTCTTAGGAAGAAAACAAGTCTTAATAATTTAATCAAAATATAACAAAAACACACTGTATTTTTCATGTACCAGTGAAGATAAGTGTGCAGATACATTAGCTACAGAACTTGCACTGTATGTTTGCCAGGTAGGGTTCCTTTTTTATCTTTTCTTCTGAGAACTATTTACTGGAATTCATGTGGTAAAAAAATTAAGCAAAAGTACTTCTTTGAAAGTATTATGCCTGAAACATGCATAATTAAAACCCAAACAAACAAATCCCAAAGGCACAAAAAAAAAAAAAATCCCACACAGAAACAATTATGATTTGTTTTAATCCAAAATTGTTTTCTTATTTGTCATTAACACTACAGTGGGAGAACTTGTTTATTTTTAGAAACCATGAAATAGTTTCTGGTCACTGCACAGTATGATGAATTTTTAGTTTTTGACTTGAAACCTTTGGAGATTGTGCTCAACACTTTAAACTCCAATAACACTGAAGTCTGGGGGGCAGGGTTGTGGTTTTGGATGTCGGTTGGTTTTGGTTTGTTTTTTGGTTTTTTTAAGATGATATATATTTTTTTTGTAATTTATCAGTCACAATGCAAAATACAATTTTAAAACATAAAAGCTATCTTATCCTTGGGGAAGATCTAAAGAATATATTGAGCAAGAACACTAAAGGCTTCAGCAATTCTGGTGCTGAAAAAAAGCATAGTATATCTGTGTTCTATCAGCATTCATGTGCAAGGTAGGTATCACATGTACTCACCATTTTTTTCTGCATGGAACCTGAGCTAAATATGGATTTAGAAAGGTGAGCAGGTAAGCATGACATATTGCTCATTAACACAAATCTGTCAATGCTACTACAATTGTATTACCTGCATATTTGTTTAACTTCAATGTGATAACTGAGTAATTTTTTGAGCTCAGAAAATATAAAGCCATTTGTTTATAAAAAAAAATAAAATTGCATTACTTAAAGCATAATGAATGCAATTTGATGCACACCCATGCTTAGTCTATGAATCTGTGGGGATCTGGATATTTCTAGATATAATTCCTGTCTAGCTTTATAGTTATTTAGACAGATACTAGATTTTAGCAGCTATAATTTCTCAAGTTGTAATTTAACATAACATTACCAGAGGTGGTAATGAAATTTCTAAGTGCTAATCGCTATTTCAAATCCTTTTTGCTGTTACAAAGGGGTTGTACTCCTCAGTAAGTAATGATATTAACATGAAACCTAGTACAGTAGTTGAAATGAGAAATGAAACAAAAAACTTGCCAAGTTGTACTAAAATGTTTTTTGACAAGCATATAAGTAAAATGCAGAAAAGGATAGTAAGTTGGAGTATAGGCAAGGCAACCATTTCAGAAGAAAAAAACCAAAATCCTCCCAAAGAGCCAAATCTCATAATAGCTACCATATCTTTTAATTCTTTAAAAACTAATTTGCTTTTCCTAACCATTTTGTAGAAACAGAAATAAAAATAAAAAAATAAATAATTTATTCTTGGATTTTTTTTTTATTCCAAACCCGAGAAAGCTATTGCATGCTTCACTACATAGTCCACCAATTTTTTTAAAGCTTAAAAATAGACAGGATTTTTATCACAGATACACCTGTTGCCATCTACAAGAATTCTCCATATCATGGCACTGTTTAGCCTGCATTAGAATGTGTCCCCAGGGGTCTCTTAGGAGGGAGAGTGAGACACACTTAGCTTCAGAACAGTGAACACGATTTCTTTCCTAGCTTCATTTTACATGAATATAAACACAACTTACGGTTAGGCTACTTCTCAAATTTTAAACAACTGCAGTGAAAGAATGTATTGTTCTTTTGTTAAACTAAAAAATAATTACATAGATATATCTAAATATAAAAAAAAGAAAAATTCATAAAATAGTATGCTTTAGAGAAAAGACTAAGAAACAGGAAATATTTTACCTGGAAAATATTGTATTGACTTTGTCACTTTTAGCTCTAAAATAGCATCACATTTCCTCAATAGAACTTGGAAATAGAATGAACTTACATAAGCTAAAAATTTTATCCAGTTCTTCAGAGCACAATTTTATTGTAAGATATGCTTTATAGAATTATTCTAATTCAATTTTCAGTTTGTAACATGATAGCCAATATCAGTGTTGTTGCAGAATCAGTTTTAACAGGTTTTTTTCATATGCAGTTCTTTCTAAACATTAAAGGCACATTTTTAACTACAATTCACCTGAATTTCAGTAAAAACTTAGTGATGATCTAATAATGGCGTTCTGCACATACATAGCGAGATTTAAAGAAATTAAAAGGTCTTGGGACTATTTGTGTATATTTAAGTTCTTGCATAATATCCTGAGAAGTAGGACCCAAAAACACATTTATCCACTTGTGTAAATAACTAGTGTATTTTTAATCTATAAAAAGTAAGAATGCAACCACAGAACGAAAATATTAAAAGTATATTCTAAAGAAGAGCTATTGAAAGCATTAATCAACATCAGAATTTACATTTTACAGAAACATCCAGACTACATGGAAAAAATATAGTATTTTATTGATCTGGGTAAAGAATGAAGTTTTAGTTATGAAGAATCTTCTGGCACTTCTATGATGCACAGAAATCTATTGGAACATAACTCTTTCAGCCTAAAGGAACATGTTGCTTATCTATAAGCATACTAATACACCCACCAGAAAATATCTAGCACTTTGCATTTTAAATTTTGATACATCTAATATGCAATAAATATTCAACTACATTGACAGCTCTCCAGTGTATCAATAAGCTTCACTGTACCTGGCTTTCCAATTACTTGAAAATTATGAGGTTAGAATAGAGCAAAGAAAGCCTAAAAATTAAGAATAAAACCGAGTATCAAATCCAGCATGTGATAAGATAAATTGAACAAAATTATAGTGGAGGCAAAAATATGTATATTGAACAACCAATTATTGCACAAAGCCAAAATAAAGATGATTTCTTTTTAGTTTGTATCATCCAAATATGTTTAGTTTCATAGCGAGTGCAAGCAGTAAGAAAAGAACATGAAAAAAGCAGAAATATATTTTAGTGTAAACAAAAACCACACAGTAGGAACACTACAAAATATTGTTGAAACACTAAAGATAAGAATAACGAAAATATTTTTAATGGAATGATCCTGCTGTTCTCTGTTCTACCATGATATAAAAATAAGCACATAGTGGTCTAACCAAGGTTTCTTATTCATAGAGAAATACTAAAGGTGGGATTCATCTTATTTTCATTTAGACACACAGAAGTTAGGCAACTACGCTTCCTCTGCAAAACATGGAGACAAGCATTTCTTAAATTTAATTCCTCCTCCCTTGTCTGTACACATCTGTTGAACAAGATTCAAGGTTAGTGTACAACTATTTTCTCTTTACTACAAGGCTAAGTTATGTAGAGCTTCCACAATTTTAATTTTACACAACCCTAAATTTTACATACTTAAAGGTAGGCAAGATGGCCCCAATCTAGCCTGGGGACTGATTTTTAGGAACTAGTGGCATTAGTGACAGTGGACTGACATACGAGCTTTGTTGCAGGATAGAAATTATGGTACTCTCTCAAGAATGCATTAGCTGAAGGCTTCAAGCTGAAGGAAAAATTAAGGTAAGTCACTATGTATTTGAGTTTGAACATTTATATTTACAGGAAGAAGTTTTTCAGTGTTTAAAAGGAAAAAAAAGAAATCCATGAAAAAAGAGAAAATACCAGCCTCTGGTACAAGGCCTTACTGTGATGCTGGGAACTTTTATAGGTAATATTTTTAAAACGTAGGTGTTTACAAGTGTTTGGGAAGATAAGCAGGGGGAAATTAAGTTATCTGAAATCTTGTGCGTGTGATCTTTAAGTTCATAAGCAAGGTATTATATTATTAACTAAAAGTCAGCGTCTGTACTGTGATACGCATACAAAATCTATAAAACTGAGTATGCTGTTACGGAATCTAAGAAGAGAAAGTGCTGAGGTATGAGACTAATGGTGCCATTGAATGAAGAACTCTTCCAATGCATTTAAGCATTCCAATCCCATACAACACAAGGAATACAGTGTTTGAGGAGGCTCCATGTGTGTGACTAAGGTTTTTCTTCAGCTGTAGTATTTGTTACAGAATTTGTAATGAATCATATTTTGAGTGTCTGTTTATTTGAAATAGTAAGCTCATTCACATTACATGATACTTGCAAGGGTCAGTGTTTAAATAATACTTTGAGATGTTCAGGTAACAGGAAAGATAGTACAGGCAGGGCACTATGTCAATGTACGCTACACTATATTGATACAGAATACGTAACATGTAAGGAAATATATTGAAGAGTGAACACAGAATATATTTATGATGGACGAAGCAACAAACTGCTGTTCCACACGAATTCCTTTAAAAATAATAGAAGTAGAGAAATTCTGCATTGTTCAGTGTTCAATAGATCACTAAATCACATTTCCATCTGCAGACTGTGGTGATCTAATGTTATCACATTGAGCTATAAAATAAAATAACCTGGACTACTGCCTGCCAAAGTATTACTAAATGGTTTTACTTCTATAGTTCATGGGTTGTCTCTATATAACTGTATTTTATGCTGACATTCTGTACAAATAAATTAAATAAATAAATTAAAAAATTAAAAAAAAGAAAAAAGTCCCTGAATTTCCCTTTTCTGAAGCTTTCATAGACAATTTGTACTACATACATCTTCCTGATTATATCCCTTCTCCTGGTGTGATAAAGGAACAAATGCAAAGCGTTATTGGAACATTTAATTTTTACTACTAAATAAATTTAAGCTGTTATTGGTAACTCTTCTTCAGTTGCTTTGACTGATAAAGAACCTATCAAAGAGGCAGAGTAATTTAACCTCACATAAAGTAGGAACATGAGATGTCATCACAGATAGGAAGAAATTTAAATTCTTAAAGTGAAAATTAAATTCTTAATTTAACTATTATTGACAGAATTGTGAAATGCAAATTCAAAATAAATCCTAGTAATTTATTTTGGGAATGCTGCTTAGAGAAACTACTCCAGAATCTATGGACTATATTCTATAGTGCCACTTAAAGTTATTAATATATGCTAGTAAATTTTTAATCTGCAGAGTAACTCTGGAATGGCTGACACACATTAGGTATGGAAAACTATGTTGAGACAGCATTTTAAGTACTGCTTCCATGTGGTTTTCTGGATCTCAGACAGCTTGACACATCACTTAGGAGCACACAGTATTTTTCCAGTAACACTTATGCATAACTGTTCCTTTTAGTTCAACCATCCTGACAGAGATTACTAGCTTTTCTCTCCTGTAGAACACTGGCATGTGTATATGGATTTAAATTTTTTGAGTGATCTTTATGTATGCATCCTTACATCCTACTATCACTATTTTGTCTTGCTTGTTCCAAAGTGTTCTTCACAAAGTTGATCCTGGAATAATGGAGATTCCTCCCCTATGTGCAATTCTGCCTCTGAAATGATTTCTATGTTGCAAATGATGAGAAAACCTCAAAGTGCAACTGAATGCAGAGCTACAATATCAGCATCTGTACCACTCCAGAAATCAGTGTTCGGATGTAGCTGACATTTCATCCACAGGCCCTTATCCTCCCCATTATTGTGACTGAGGAATCAGGAAAGCTTTGGTGTGCTTTTTTTTGGTGGTACAGAATTTTTTTACTTGAAAGACAGGCTTTCAGATTATTTTTTTTTTCATTTATTTTGTGCTTTAGTCCCTTCCTGCAAGGACTAAGAGACAAACCTGATGAAAAAGCTACCTCTTAAAAAGGCAACAATAACTTCCTAGAACTCTTTGCCTGATCATTATCACTGCTAATATCTCCCTGAAGACAGCTGTTGTAGAGAACTGAAAGAAAGAAAGATTACATTTCAGTGGTGGAAAGGTCTTTGAATAAACAACAAACAATGCCTCTTTTGGAGCCCAATGGGAAGATATAAACACTGCCCTGCTGATTCAGGTATATGAACAGGATTCTTAGAGGTGACATATTTCTATATTTCTAGGTGTAGTACTTCTCTCTGCCTTACATTTATTTCTCGACAATTTGAGCTTTTGGCTGAACACTGACTCTCGGTGCCTTGAGGGCAAGTTGAAGGGCATCTCTGCCTTGGCTGCGCTATCCATATTGATTAGGTATGAATAACCAGCAAAATGATTTTAAATTCCAGGTGTAATTGTGCACACAGAGAGATGAAGTGCAACAGCTGCTGCAAAATAAACACACAAAGGCAGTTCTCTGCTGGTTCTCTTCTGCAGGAAAAAAATAACAAAACCCATCAACACCCCCATATCCTGCAACTGGAACTCAGACTATCTGTTTTGATATGGATACAGTATTGTTCTTTCTCTGACAACCACACACAGTTTCCTAAATGATGACAGTCTTTTCAGATACTAAAATTAGAACATCCTAAAGCATCTCCTGATCACAGTAATTAGCCCATATAATTTGTCTTGTCTTAAAAAGCTATTGACACAAAGGGGGGGAAATGTTTCAAAGAGCAGTTATTAACTCTGCTACACAAGAAACAATTGTATTTTTCCTGAAGAGTTTTTCTACTGTAAAACTATTTAAAACCAGAAAATATGTTGTATTAAAAAATATTTCTGGTGTTTATGTACTTAGGAAAATGGATGCAGCAGGAGAAATTATTTCTTTTAGTATTGTTCATTGACTGGTTTGTTTCTAGTCTTATACTTGTCATAGCCCTTCTCAAAATAGCCAGACCCTTGAAAACAACAGAAAAGATCACCTGCCCAAGCATTTTCCTTTGAACTGATGTCTTTTTTAATTACTTATGTGCATTTAGTAACAAACATTTTTTAAATTTAGCCTGTTTGTTCCTCACTTTCCTTTATTAAAGCACCATTGATCTTTTATAAAAGCAAAAAGGAAAAAATTGTGTTTATCTATAAATTGTCAGATCAACCTTGGATATTAATCCCCCATCTCTCCTACACCATTATTTGTTAGACTGAGAAGGGTTGCTAAATGCAAAGGAAATATCACACCCTGGGTCACGAAATCACAGACATAGATTTCTGTACAGGACTTTTAAATAACCTCTTTTTAAATAAGCGCCTGCCAAAATCAGCACAGAGGAGCTGTGTTATCACAGAGGAAACTTCCTCATCAATCTTTAAAAAAAAATAATCTGTCTTTTATACTCTGTTCACGTATGGGTTCACACATTCCCCAAATGCCTCTTAATGGAATAGAAAGCATATATAGAGAGGGAATTCCTTCTAACAAACAGGCTTTTCTTGCCCCCACTTTGCTTTGTCTGTGTCCTGTCCCCCCCCACCCCACTGTTTTCTGAATTTATGGAACCAATTAACAGATTGCAGCCTAACCCTTGTATCATTCATTAAAGAGAATCATAAAGGATTCTCCGTTAAAGGGAGAATCAGGAAAACAAGAAATCCTAAAATCAAAACTAAAACCAAACAGCCAAAACTGTTCTCTTATTCCACTAAAAGAAGCGAAAGTATTATTGTTCAGTTTAAGTCTTCTTCACACTCCATGGTCTATATAACATGTAGAATTAAGTTTTTCCTTGCATTCCAAAACATATCACTCTTTTAAGATTCCAAGGCAGTCAACAGTGCTATTTAATAAAAGACATATTAATTACTAAGATACAATTTATTAAGATAAAATCTTTGCTTTCTAAGACAGTGAAGCGTAATTAAAACTGATTATGAAAATAATTATATTCTGAAGGCACTTGTTTTCTTACCCTTAATTACTGTAGAAACAACTAAATTTAATAAGACTGTGAAATACACTGATGGCATTACATAAAATCAATTAGGCCTCACAAAGGATACTATTAGTGTACTTTTCATTTAAAGCTGCAACCTCTGAGGGCTGAGCTCAGTGGCCTAGCAGAACAATGATTTGCTACCATGTAAGAGAAAGAAGTCTCAGTTTCCATACTGGAAAGCTTCTCTGGCAGCACTTAAGAGTTCTTATTGAACCATGCATCACCTTAAGTGAGAATAACCCTAAATAAACACTTAAATATACATTTTGTTTCCCTCCTCTAAAACATTGACCTTAAGTAGTACTCACACTACACAAAGATGCTGACAGATCAGAGGGACTCAATTTATTTAAAAACAATTATTCTGATTATTTCACAGAGTTATATGGTTTTTATCCAGGTTCACAAAAAGCACATCACAAAAACAGCACAGTGTTTACCACTTAAGAACACCATAGGAGACGTGACGAAAAATCAGTGGGTGATGTTCCTTGTTCTCTGTGTTATCCCAAGGAATTCCTATGGATTAAACACTCAGATACAAACATCTTGGTGCCTAAATGCTGGACAGACAGTTGGGACAAACACATCCAATAGTACATGGGTATATGAAACTGTTTAAAATAAAAATCACCTTCCCATTCCATAAGATCTGGTACTGAGCATTGTTACACTGTCATTATAGCATTTGTATTATGATCTTCTACCAGAATATCTGAGTCACTAAATTACTCCCTATTTTATGCTTTGCTCTTTATTCAGAGAAGTCATGGTTCAGGTTTTCTAACAAGGTATAGACAATGCACAAAGCTCAAGAGGAAAAAGGTTTTGTTTTATCAGAGACCTGTATGCATAAAGTTGACTACAGAAATGAATCACAATCTATATCTACAACAGACATCACAAGAAAATAACTGAGTAGCAAGGGGTGGTATTGATATAGCTCATGCAGGCAATGCCCCATCATTTAGCCTAGATATTACTTTTTTTCTAATGGTAGTCATAATTTTTCAAGCTCTATTCTAGTACTACAAAGGATTCCTAGAAATTAGATTAGGACAATTACGTCAAGAGCTCACGGGAGGAAAAATAATGTAAAACACTAAAAACCAGAGGGGTTCTCTCAGAAGAACAATAAAAAAGCAAAAAACAAACAAACAAACAACAAAATCTTTTCACTTTCTTAACCTCAAATAAATACTGGAGATGGCAGCCTTCTGTTGCAATTAACAAAAATTAAGTTCAACTGATATTAACATATCTATTATGTATGCACGGATGGACTAAAGAAGACCTGTTAACCTTCCTATTAAGAATGCAAACAAGTAAATAAGTGCATTGGTAAAAAAACCCTATAGCATTACTTGATCTCCATTTCATTCTGCTCATGCAGTGTGAGGTACATACACGACTGTGCATAAAATAATCTTAACGATGTCATGGAGAAATACAGTTTTAGACTAATTTCTCACAAATTCCATGCTTTGCAGTAGCTACAGATGTCTAAATTTTCATACTTTACTAAGTGATTTATATTACTGTACAATCTCTAAAGGATAAAATTCTGAACAAGGAAATAAAGGAAATAAACAGATATTTTTAAAGCCACATGGAATTATCATGACATATTGTTCTTCTAGGTCTTTAAGATATTTATGTGCTATTTTGATAACTTATATTAACTTCTGTAATTCTTTTATGTGTATCCATACTTCTCACTAAGTAAATTCTTAAAAGATTTGAATGACAACCATGCATTCAAATTTGCTCTATATAAATGTTTAATATGCTGAAGCTTATTCAAAATGACAATCTGAACAAGAACGGCTTACATTAATAATTATATTACTTCCAAATATCAAGTAATGGCATTATTCTAGTAACTTTAATATGACTTGCTCATATCACCCAGTCTGACCTAAGCATACATGTAGAAAACTTCTGATGATACCACATGAACATAATTATCATAGAATCATAGAATGGTCTGAGTTGGAAAGGACCTTGAAGGTCATCCAATTCCAAACCCCCTGCCATGGGCAAGGACACCTCACTCTAGACCATGTCATCCAAGGCTCTGTCCAACCCGGCCTTGAAATCTTCCAGGGATGGGGCATCCACAACTTCCCCAGGGAACCTGTTCCACTGCCTCACCACCCTCACAGTAAAGAACTTCCTTATATCTAATACAAACCTCCCCTCTGTCAGTTTAAAGCCATTCCCCCTTGTGCTATCCCTACCTGCCCTTGTAAAAAGTCCCTCTCCAGATTTCTTGCAGGCCCCTTTAAGCACTGGAAGACTACTCTTCTACAGGCTGAACAAGCCTAACTCTCTCCGCCTGTCTCCATAGGGGAGGTGCTCCAGCTATCTGATCATCTTCATGGCCCTCCTCTGGACTCACTCTAACAGGTCCACATCCCTCTTGTGTTGGGGGCCTCAGTGGTGAGTGCAGTACTCCAAGTGGGGTGTCACAACAGCAGAGTAGAGGGGGAGAATCACCTCCCTTGACCTGCCGGTCACACTCCTTTTGATGCAGCCCAGCACACGGTTGGCTTTCTGGGCTGCAAGCGCACACTTTCAGGTCATGTTGAGCTTCTTATCAAGCAGCACTCCGAAGTCCTTCCCCTCAGGCTGCTCTCAGTCCAGTCTGCCCAACCTGTATTTGTACTTGGGATTGCCCTGACCCAGGTGCAGGACCTTGCACTTGGCCTTGTTGAACTTCATGAGGTTGACACTGGCCCACCTGTCAAGCATGTCAAGGTTCCTCTAAATGTCATCTCTTTCCTCCACTGTGTCAACTGCACCACACAGCTTGATGTTGTTGGCAAACCTGTTGAGGGTGCACTCAATCTCACGATCTATACCACCACCAAAGATGTTAAACAGCATTGGTCCCAATACCGACTCCTGAGGGATGCCATTCATCAGTGGTCTCCATTTGGACATTGAGCTATATGTTCAACAACCTTTAATATTTGTGACTAGCTAAATCTTGCCCCTCCATAATCAGACAGCACCCAAACAAATATGTCTAGAATGAGAAACCATCTGTAAAGAATAAATACACATCTAATACATCTATACAAGTACTGAAGTGTTGTGTTTCCATCAGAAACAGAAATGAAGCCCTGCTTTGGAAATTGGTGCTAAAAATTTCTGCTTTCACACATAAATATCATTCTACATTTCTTTACACATTTGCCAACTTTTTCTTAGAATTAAATAAAAGACAGATATGAAAACTAGAAATAGATTATATTGCTTCATTGACTATCCACAAGTTAAGTCCCTACATAAGGATCTATTTAGGAACCATGGCAGGGATGGAAAATTACAGAAACGTCTTGAATGAGACAAAACTGAGATTAAAAACATATAACATAGTCAATGTAAATAACATTCAAGCCTGTGCATTAGGGTGCGAAGAGCAAGATGGAAAATATTTTGGAATAGTCTAACCCAGGCAGGACTCTGAATAATTCCAGATGAAAGATATAATCAGGAACGCGGTAGCAGAAAGATTCGTAATAGATGTGTACAAAATACCGGACACTACAAGGAGGATTTTAAACTCAATTTTACACTGCTGGCTTCTCCAACTAGCTGTAGCCTTGAAGGAATGTAGTATTTAAAATCAAGACCACAGCTTCATGAAGATGTCAACATGTACTAGCATCTGAAAGATTATTAATAAAAATAAAAATAAAAAAAAACAACCCCACATTATGCCCAACATTACCTAATTCTCCTAATGCTGGCTTGAAAACATTGTCCCAGCCAACACAAATGAGAGTAACACCAGACATAAAATGACTAAAGCAGTGACATGATGTGAAAACCAATTTACCCAAAGCAAAATTTAATAAAAACATTCCATGCTTCTACTTTCATTTCCTCAACATGAGAAGAAGTAACAGCGACATGTGTCCACAGCTCCAAGGGGTCAAGAGAGTATTAAAAGGAACAGTGTCACCAAAGGCAGATCAGAACTACGGTTTCTTAGAGCCATCTTATTTGAGCAAGTCTATTCTGCTGGACAGAAACAAAGAGAGAGGACAGACCTGGAAGAATTGCCTCCCATCCCTTGGAGTAAAACCACACTGTGAAACTTAAAGATTGACTACCACAAATATAAATCTACCTTCTTGGAATCAGTGAAGGAATATGGCTCATAACAGAGCAATGGACACTATCAGTGATTAATTAACATCACTGAATTATGAACCTCAGACATGCTCTAAGCACCAAGAAGTCACGGAAATTTCTGAACTGTTTACCATTACTGATAATAAACAGCAGCATCTCTTTCAATTTTTAAAACAATAACTAAAATGAGCATATAAAAGTCCTGTTGTGGGATACAGAAAATGCTTAAAGTTAGATTTTTTAGAAAAAAACAGCCACCAAATGAGACTTGCCTAACTTGACACAAAAAAAAAAAGTAATATGAAAGAAAAGAGGAAAATAAAGAAAATAAGAAAGAAAACGAAAGATGCTAACAAGATAAAATGCAGAAAATGGGAAATGATTGTCGCAAGCTGGGCACTTTAGGTAATTCCAATAATAACTCTTTTTTTTAACATACATTGTATCAATTGAGCAAATGGAATCTGAAAAATATATGTACACATTTTAAACAGATACAAATAATACTTTTTTCTGTATTTACCAACAGAAAGTGAACCTGCACAACTCATTGCCACAAGGCACTATTGTGTTTGAGCAGATATCTATCAGATACATAACTGATTATGTAACCTTCACAAAGGAAGGATCTGCAGATGCCAGCTAGAGTGATAATTACAAGAGCTATTATTTCTTATTATTTGCAGGAGATAATATTTCTTAGGGTTTGCAGGAGATTTAAGGTTCACAGCTGGGGAAAAGCTCCACGTTTTTTAAAAAATTTGTCAGGGAATGCAGCACAGTATAGTTAAACTAGGAGTACTGGTCAAGATGTGATTGATACTGAATGCTAGCAACATGAACAAACTAATCTTTTCCTTTTCACAGATTCCTTGCTTACTTACTGTTTCCCTTTCTATGTATCAGATACACCTTAAAATCTCTATCCTCAGATTTACCAGTTTAATCTCGCCTTTCCTTCATGACTTGTCACCACCCCTAGTCTAGGACATGCAAGAAAATGACATTGCTAAATTTGCTGCTTTCCCATCTTCCCTCCCTATCGCCACTTCCACAGGTCTCTGCCTTGGTCAGTAAGAGTCACAGGCATCAGCCTCTTGTGCCACTGATCCTCATCAAAAATGGTAACTACTCATTGTAATTCGTCAATTTCTTTGGGAGTTTGTACAAAAGCAACATGTGGTTGAAATTTCACTCGTAGTTAAAACACAGCCACAACACAAAAGGCAAGCACCACTGTTGTCAAACTGACACATTTGGTGGTGGTAGCTTTCAAACAGAGACTAAAAATTTAATAGACAGCCTGAATTATCCTCTCAGTTTCAGTTATGACTGACAAGCTAGTGAGGGGGAAGCTTACACTGCCTGCACAGCAGCTGATCAGAAGCTATCATGAAACACCACAGCTTGCAATAGAAAGGAAATGCTGTTTAAAAAAAAGGAAAAAAACCCACCACAAAACCACCAACCTAAAAACTCTAAACAAACACAGAAAACCTTGGGGAAAACAAAACAAGGCTATCACAAGAATACTAATGCAAACAAAAAATGACAACTAAGGTCAAATTCCTTTTTGCTGGCATTCTGCAAGCCCATCAGCTTTATTAATTTCTGTTCCATTGTTTGTTTTAAAGGACATGAAGTCAGATAAGAAGTCTATTGAGGGGAAAGGAAAGACATTCATTTGTTGCAATAAGCTTTGGATGAGAGCAATAATCAGTTTGCTACACTTCGTTAACTTATCTGCAGACTAATATGAAACAGATTTAAGATTGGTCTTTCAGGGCACAGAGCACTAACTTCTGTTCTTGTTCAAATAAAGACTAAAACTCTCTAATTACTTCAGAAAATCTCACCTTTAAGAAAAAGAACAACACATTTGCCTTAATCTTCTAATGGACTAAGAACAAAAATAGACATTTCTGTTTTCTCTCACAAAATCAGTCTTACTTATCTCTCCCTTAGTACCTTCCTCCTCCTGCACCTCCTATGTATGCAAAAGAGTGAGATTTCTCAAATTGAGTGTTTCTTTGAAATGTCCATAAGCTTCGATTATGATCCAAGTCAGTCCATGAAATCGCTCTCCCTTCAGAATTCTGTGCCATGAGCTATTTAATGATTTTGTCCAGATGGATTTCACTATAGCATAAGAACTGCTCTCATCTTCATCAGAAAGGAATAAATAGCATTTAACACATGGCAAATATGAAGAAAGCAGCAGAATTCCATTTCACTCAAGACCAAACTATAAACCAAGAATGGGGGGAAGGGAGGGGGACAGCAAGGAATAAGAAAATGGAAAGAGCAACTGTCCGAGCGGTAAGGAATGGTCTTCCAGATGTTCTGCTTTCACTTTTCCCGCTTATTTTTAATTATTAATTTGCCATCAGTATTTGAAGCTGAAAGCCTCTTGCAAAATGCCAGCACTGTCCTTTTTGTCTATAATGAAGTCATTAACATTAGATTAGAGTTAACAACCCAAACCACTAAACTATCAATCAGCTGAATACATGGTGTCTAAGAAACCTCAGTAAGCCACCTGTGGGACAGACAAGTTGGATAAAAACAGTCAATTTAAGAAAAACAACACTTTATTCTTTGAGGTCATTTCTGTTTGTCTATGGGAGGACTTAGCAGACCTACAGATGATCTACTGTCTTTCTGGAAGTAATAAAGGTACTAGCCTACAGATGTATCTATTCAAGTGGTGGGAGCACTGTTTATTCACACTGATATTAAGAGTTTTAAGAAACATGTCCCTGAATTCACAAGGATCCATAAATCCTTTTAGTCAAGTACTGAATTACTGATGCTACCCTCTCCTGAAATAACTGAAGAACTCTTTCCTTTTTTTTAATCCTAAGAGTTTCTCAAAAATCACAAGAATATGTTCACAAAGGTGGAAATCACACCATATTCTGGGTAACACTGCTTTTTCAGCAGCTCCTACAAGCATTTTGAAAGCATTGCACATCAAAGACTATCCTCTCACAAAGTGAACCACAAATATTCAGTACCTCCAGTTGACCTCTCATCTTGGATCCACATACTGGTGTCAGGATTGCACAAAAAGTACAGTCAGCTGAGTAGAGAACAAACATGAAAACTAGAATACAAGGAGCTGACTTCCAAAATCTCCTATTTATAGGAGACTGGCCTGGAATTGTATTTATGTCTTTTTATATTTTTTCCTATATGTGGCTGAAATGTCATTATTTTTAGGGGTATTAGAAAAAATAACAAAGAAATCTTAACTGATGTCATTGCTGATATATTTTGTAACTAAATATTTGTTTGAGAGTGTAGGTAATTAGTAAAATGTCTTTCAAATAGGTAACCTCCCTTTTATCTATCATCATAAAACAGTCCCTCTCCCCCAAATGGCCTTTTAGGTATACTTTTTTAATACAGATATGTTAAAGGATGATATTCAACCAAGTAAAACATAAAAAAATTATCTCAAATTAAACTCAGAGCATCTAAACCTTCCAGAGTATTATTTGAACCCTTTTTATAATCCTTTTCTGACAGTGTGCTATTTTGTTTAAAAAAAAATAAAATAGTAACAGAATAGAACAAAGAAAACAAAAAATACTTCAATTCCTTTACCTGAAAACAACTCTTCCAAAACTTTAAAGATACCCATATTTTACACACAAAAGCCTTAACATTCTTGCATCACAAGCAGCTAGTAAAGAGTTTTTCCTTAGCATTTGCTGATGTTACTAACTGCTGGAGAGAAGCATGCAGTGCTGTACTGAGAAAGTGAAACAAATTAGTTTAATGAAGATTAAAGGGTTCTTGCACCCTTTTGTCGAATGTGAAAGGCATTAGGACTCCATATAGAGGTCAGACTTCCCGGAAGAGTTCTAGATTAAATGCTTTGTTGAAAACTTTGTTTCTCCTCCTATTCAAAATAATAGTCAGAGCTACATTTTATTCCAGAAAAACATGCTGATATATTAAATCACTTGCTCATTAACATAATCTTGGGCATGATACCCGAGACTAGACACTCACTTTCAGTCAACGTGAATAGTTCTACTGACTAAGTAAAATTACTTAAGTCATTGTAGAATTGAAACCAAGCAAAGTTCTCAAAGACAGCATGTGAAAAACACCTACGCTGAAAATTCACCTTTTTAAATAATAGAGGCAACAAAGATAATCATCTATTATCAGGATCTCTCATAAAACAAAATAATTGGCCTACAAGTGCAATGCTTTCTAGCACTCTTTGCAATTTTAAATAGCCATTGTTAAGCTGGTATAAATAACATGCTTCAGTGTGACATACTGTAAAAAAGCAGTCACTTGATATACCTATTTTCTTGAGCCTGGCAAAATTATTAAAAAAAAAAAAAAAAAAAAAAAATCAATAAATCACCACAATATGATGATAAAAATAAAAAATACCATACTAGGGTTTCTTTGGGGAAAAAAAAAAAAAGAAAAAAATTACAGCACAAAGTGACATTTGACCATCATCATCTTTATCTGAAGCCCTAGATTTGCAATGATTTCTTGCTCAAACCTAAGCAAATGCAGCTCTATGGCCAGAAGAACAACTACACACAGAAACATGTAAACAAGTTTTCCATAGACACAAGGTTCCCATGGCCACTTACTTTTTAATTTAGTTGTTTCACTGTGCTAGAAGGAAGCGTGCCTGCACAAAGAACTATGATAGCTGTTTTTACTCATGGAATTACATGGATTTTAGGAATGCAGACCAACCTTCAAAGCAATAGAAGAATGTAAAACAAAAGGCTGAGTTTCCTTGGAGAACCTAGAAGATGGGAATATTCTTTACAGTAAAACAGATTGTGATTTTTTTTTTCCTTCTTAACTTCAGCAGTCGAAGCCTCAAAGAGCAAATAAGCTCTTCAGATATGGCTCCCAGAAAGGTCTAGCTACTGAAAACAACTATGAATCTTCAGTATAACTTAACACACTTCATACTCCTGGCTGTTGCTCATGTGTAAATGCAGCTTTTCCTTGCCCAGAATGCAACTCAACTGTAAAGCAAATAATATTACTTTCACACGTGTTATAAAGCAAAGTAGTATTACAACAGGTACAATATATTAAGAAAACCTGTCCCTAGCAGAATAGTCAAGCTCTTTCTGTACAGGCAATAAAATTATACTCACAAACATTATGTAGAGATAAAGTTTACATTCTAAAAATCATATTTTTATCTCGAGCAAGCATTGACAAGGAAAGCTTTACTGCCCAAAGACCAAAACTAGATTATGACCTTTACTATACTTACAAATCCTGTTATAGTATGCATTTACAAAGTAAACAGGTAAGCATTATACTTCTGTACTGTTTATGACCTTATACTGTTTGGCCATTTGCATTTCATACTGTCCAGCTAACATGCAAGATCAAAGTGTTTGCACAACTGGCTGCATTTGAAAATTAACACTGTTCTGAGATAAATATGGGTTCCGGTATCTCAGAACTTTTAAACAATTTGTCTAGAAACTCAACTCCTTGCCACTCCGTCTCTAACTTCCTACAACTTTAATAACAACAACATAAATATAAATCTAAGTATACATTTATTCCTCACTGCCCATACCCTCGTGGGGCAGGGGGGTGGGGGGGATTTGACTGGTTTGCGTGACCTATGTCTTGTCTGAGGAGCCAAAACCGCCAAAAACACATTTTAAGCTCTTAACACCTACTGTGCAGTCCGAGTTCCATCCAACTTGAGCATAGGAACTGGTGGATGATGCAAATGTTTGAAGATGCCTGTTAGACAGCAATGCACTGGAGTTCTAACCAGCTCTGAGAGTACATTAGGTAATTATTGTCATAATATATGCTCCACTTATGAAAGATCTAAGTCCCTTTTTAGCTTAATATTTAAATTAGTGAAATTTAAACACATTTGGTAAAGCCCCTAGAAAGAAACAAATTTAAGTAACTGGTTATGTTTTATATGATAATTCACATAAAATATGAGTGCCCACAAAAGGAGGGAGTAATACTCCTTCGCCAGTACATAATACTAACACAATAACATTTTCATATATAGTAAATTTCTAATGGTTACTTCCTTAATTGCATTTTTTTCTCTTGAGGATACTTTAGTTCATCTTTTAGATTTATTTTTGATAATACAAGCAATACAGACTGCTTCTGCCTTAATTGCTGCAGCTTAAATAATATTGTTCTTTCTTGGAAAGTCAATGCTTCCAAAAAAGGAGAGGAAGAGACCTGTTTACAAGTCATTCTGGCTTTTGTCCAACTGATCAGTTCATGTGCTTCTTAGTGTATTTCTGCAGTACCAACAACAGAAATAAAAATTAAAAAGTGGAGAGTGAAAAAGCAACCATCAAGCACTCACCAACTTGGCTATTAAAAGAGTTGAATGTTATTCATTATAGTTCAGTTATAAAACACAACAGTAAGGCAAAGGGTAAACACACAGCAATCAGCTGCAAATCTACTTAAGCAAAACAAAACACAAGCTGGCAGATGTTGCCTTAATGACTAAAGCACTTGCTTTGGCTGAACTATTATCAACAGGCAAAGTGGAATTTTACTGCTGGTTGCCTGCCTGTTGTTTTACTAATCTGGTTCATGGAAACTGAGGTTTCATATTTTTTATAGTGACACACAATTCTGATACTGATGGCAGGCGAGAGGAAAATCAGTTCAAAAGAATGTAAGCCACTCTTAATTTCTCTTTTAGGTCATTCAAGCTAAGGATATAGGAAAAATAAATTAAAATCTTTAGCAGAGTATGTCCTCTTGGCACTCAAGACATTAATAAAAAATGGTAAAACTATTTCTAAAATATTAGAGAAATTGTCAAGAGCACTAACTGGAATATATTTCAACATCAATACAATGCCACTGAGTCACCAGAACACTACTTATAATCTAGATGAAAATAACACTTATTGGTATATCTGACATCATTGTATATGCAGCTTAGTGGAGAACTAGCCTTTCTTGGAGCCTGTGACAAAAGAGTTCGTATGTCTTTCTCTATGAAGTATTATCTTACGGCTCCAAAGATCCCCACCAACCAGAAATCATCTGCTTTGCTGTATGCAACAACCTGAAATCTGAAGCATAGATGGAGGTAAAAATAAATTACACACACCCCCAATGCACAGCAAATTGGCATTTAAGTCATTCAAAGGCCTATGGATTCCACCTTCTCTTTACACATAGATGCTCATCAAAAGAGATCTGGGTGGTTCTTTCAAGGCCTCACCCAGGAGCTGCTCCATGAACAAAAAACTTGGCTACTGCTTCAAGCAAACCTGAAAAATCTAGAGGTGCAGAAAATCTTCCAAGTCTTTTGCTGACTTGATGCCTTAGTATGTCTGTATTTATCAGTGCCACACATAAGACAGATAGAAATGTGACACAGCCCCTAAAGAAGCTTATCAGCTAGTTTGCAGTGTGATTCTTCTTCCAAGTTCTCAAATCATGAAAAGCCTTACAAAAATTACATACAAAGCACTGAATTAAAAAAAAAAAATTAGAAAGGCAGTAAAGTCATACGATCAAAAACTAGGAAACTCTAGTTTTACAGTTACCTACTCAGGCTCAAACATATCCTTTTGTACTTCATAATGGGAAATGTCAACTCAGTCACCTAACAGCGCTCTTCTAAAACATAAAGCACTTACTACAGCAATTCATCTAATGCATAAGCTGTGAACAAGCCTGTAAGTTTTGCAGAAGCTTGCAAGGAGCGTTTCGTGGAGAATTTGTACTCTCTGTTAGCCTAGTACTTGGCTGAGTCCTTGCACCAATGGCAATTCTCACATTTAGCCAACATCAGGAACACCTGGGTTTGTGCTTGGAGCATTAACAGATTTAAAGACACTTAGCTACAATTGCTAATTGCATCCACAGTAGCTACAGACACATCCTGGACTTCAGGATTACAAAGCCATCTCCCCACAGGGGTTGTAGTTATATATAGGGGCAAAAGCAATTTCCTTTGGTTCTCCCTTATAACCCTTTGAGCTACTGATTTTACCTACTTATGGAAAATACTTGACCATTTTGGAAAATGTTGAGCATTAAACACCCAGCCTTTCTTATTCAGGAACAGATGTGCCCCCCTGCCTGTTTTCTGCTTTCTGTTTTTCACAGAAAGCAAAAATATTTTTTTTAAAAACATGGCTACTATGACTATGCTCAAAATGGCTACTATTATACAGGAGAAATGCAGTCAGATACTAACTGTTTATACTAATTTATCAGTTATTGATCATGTTTAAAAAAAAAATCAAATTATTGTGTGGACATCTCTCCTCTCATTTGAACAGGATCTTAAGTCAGTGGTGAGTCTGCTTCAGAAAAAATGCTGTTCAAGTTACTCATTCTTATGAATATCGTCATATAAATATTAATCAAAAAGCGTGAATAAATTTCTGTAGTTATCAGTGATTTAAATAACTTATTATATAAGAAGATCTCCTAAATTTATTGAATATTAAACTAAACTGACTTTTCTGGCCTTGTTCACAGACTTTAATTAAAAACATGTTCAGATCTAATTCAGTTCTAGTTTCAGTTACAAGTTATAAAACTTAATCCAAGATAGTGATTAAAACAATTTTGATTTAAATTTTATGTATGTCATCTAATGTGCAATGTTTTAAAACCCTTACTATTATAAAGAAAGTTGACTTTTATCCTTCAGTATATTCTGATCTTATAGATTACGTACTGGATGATTCACAATTTGGTGGCAAGCTGCAAAAATTGCTTTTAGTAAGCACTCGGTATCTAACCCAAACACTGCAAGACTGAAATGTAAAGAAGAATGCGATCAAGGATCTAATAAAAACTTCCTTGACTAGAGATCTTCTTTAAAGTTATAGGATAACATTTCTACTTTGAACCTGCTTCAGTAGGATATGTCTGTTAATTTCAGATTAAGTTTATGACTCAAAACCACTATAGTGACTGTGATATGGAGATAGTACATACAAATATGAAACACTTTTTAACACTTTTGTGTATTTTAAATATTTAAAATATACAACCTATCAACTGAATTTAGTCAGCAATTAGTTACAGCAGAGGAAAATTGGCAGGAGGCATAATTTTATGTGTAAAAATTAAATGGCATTCCAAAGACACAATTCCAAAAAATGTGACAGAAGAATCATCATAATTCATTCCTTTATCACTATAATCATGACTTTTTCAGAAGTTACATCTTATATAATCTCCAGCCAAAGCTGGATAATGAATGGTAATGAAATTTAATAACAAACCTAACAACAGAATTTATATCCTACCTCTTATTAATGGCAGCCCACGTTGCATTAATGTTATCTGTCATCAGTTTTACTTTTCTGGTGTCATCTGCTGAATAATCACGGAGTAGCTTAAGTGCCATGTCATTTGCCACATCTACATTTATTTGCCATTGTCGTATTTCTTTTGAAAATTGCTGAAGTAAGAAGAGAAAGAAAAAGAATAAGCCTCAAATCACCATAAAATGATCACACACATTTTATGATTATTAGAGAAGATGAACAACTTATACCACCAATATAGAAACAAAAGGAAAAAAAAAACCAACTTCCTCAGATTTACTGGTAACTAAGGTCAGAGTCTTTCTAAATGTTTAAATTATTTTAGTCATCAGACCATATGACTACTTCGTCTCTGAAAGAAGCAAGCAACCAGATCCTAAATGCTGGATAAAACATAACAGTTCAAATTGATACACACCAATTAGAATGTTTTTTTTTTTTTTTGAGACACAAATAGATGGATGCATTATCATGCATTATGCAAACTATTGCTGTTTGTGATGTTGAGTTATACAGAGATGGAAAATACAGTGAAATTATATGTTCTAATTTTTTTTTTGATACTGTGACATAATACTGGTACTTGGAGAATTAATACCTGTGTTTTCACTCATTTTGAATTTACTTTGTTTTAGTGAATTGTTTATGTAATTAGTGCCATCTACTGGAACAGCACTAAGTGTGCAATACAGCAAAATACTATTGGTAAACTTATCAATGTCTTTATAATGCTAATTTAAGCTTCTTAGTATTAAGAAAGCTTCTTAAATCTTGGTAATTCTTTTGTCCCTTTCCTCTCCTCTTTCTCCTCTCTTCTTCCTTCTCCACTCCACCTTGGCCAGCTATCTCACTACAGAAGCAAGCCAAGAAATCAGGAACACTCATTCAACCAGCAACCAGCTCCCATGTATCTTTCCTGTTAGCCTTTTTTTACCACAAATTTCCATATAAATGCACTGAAGTTACATATTTAATCCATAATGTCTAACAACAAAATGAAAGAGCAAAGATAATTGATGGTCTAATTGTATTTCTGTACTAGGCGAAGACTAACTAGCCAATCAAAGGGACAATGCAAGGAAGAAAAAGGTTTGTATTTGCAAATAGAACCAGTAGATTGCATGTAAACATTAGAAGCTATTGACAAAAAATAAACAGTAAGGTTTGTCACTCTTTATTGTGCTATAATACACAAATTGACAAATGTCTGTTGAGAAAAAGTAGGGTTTTCCCCCTCTCATTCTCCCAAAGCAGTATTCCTTTTGAAATCTTCTTTTGACTGAGATAAGGAATTCTCCACAGAAAGCAGAACTTAAGTATCTAATCCCCAATTAAAGAGTCTAAATATGAAGTAAAAATAAATACTTTTTTAATATTTTGTGCACTTATGTTTTCATCTTAGAAAGCCTGTAAGCTGATTTTGGTTAAGATTAGGCCTGAAACATACTTGATCTATGAATAGAGTCCAGGTGGAGATTTTTGGG
Organism: Cacatua alba; assembly: GCA_024361745.1. Lineage (NCBI taxonomy): Eukaryota > Metazoa > Chordata > Aves > Psittaciformes > Cacatuidae > Cacatua > Cacatua alba. The sequence continues at coordinate 24,495 of JANEMJ010004054.1, read as the reverse complement.
AGTTTGATTTTTTTTCCCCAACCCCCCATACCTGTTAAAAAGCTGCTTCAACATCTCTAGGTCCTCTCCATAATTTAAAACTGAGAACATGTACTTTCTCTCTTTCCTGTGTTATTCCTTCATGAGATGGCAGATCACACAATTACTGTGCAGCAGATAACCTCAGATACCAAGACAGCAGCCTGATTTTCTATTTCGAAAAGGGATCCTATTTATACTAATCAAACATTAGGAGGGCATTACTAACCCCTGCTCCTGAAACCCATCTGAGCATGTTATGATTAAGCTCACTTAAGCTGAAGATGCCTAAACAATTTATTTAAGTCATTCCCCAGTGTTAAGTATGGAGCAAGTGTTTATTCAACATTTAGGTCTAGCCATCTTTATTATACTCTATCTTTCTCTTTGCTTAAAAATATGCACATATACAGCTTCTCTTTTCCAGCCAAAAAATCACAGCAGACTGACTGTTCACTGCCTTTTACATAACAGAAGTTATCATAACATTTTATCTGTATTGTAAATCAATGGCCCATGACCTTTACTTTGAAAGTAAGCTCTTTTTTGCCCAGTCCCACGTGAATATAAATGACCTTATAAAACCTTCCAAACCCAGTTTTATAATAAAAAAACAGAAAGATCCATTACAAGGCTATTTCCAAAAGTGTTGTTCTCACCATTAACTTCAACATTAATCCATTAACTTCCTGACATTACAACATGAGATTATTATTCAGGAAGGAAATGATGAATATAAAGAGCTTTGCTGACAGAAACAATTTGTATTTTCTACTTTACTGGAAATTGGTCTGTAATTTTTCAACAGCTTTGAGGAGTGTATGCCTTGCGTCAACTTTGCTCTGTGCGCAGACACTGAGAACAAAGTGTTGTGGTACATGTTTTAACCCTCTGTCCTACCAGAGGCCCATTAAATATAATGAATATTCAGAATTAAATTTTTGGCATTATTCTTTTTTTTCTTTTTTCTCATAAATATTTTTGGGAGTCATCTATGTTTTAGCTTCTCACAAACACATTCAAGTTTGTTTTGTTTGGGTTTGTTTTTTTTTTTTTTAAAAGAAGATAGATACTCAATTACTTTAGTTTCATTTTGACATTTTTTAAAGCATTCTCTGTGCTTTTTCTGTGTCATCACTGGAATTTGCTGAGTTTATGAAAAGACTTAAAGAATTAAGGCTGTGCATTTATCATGTTACTTAGGCATAAATTTATTTTTTATTTTTAAGACACTAGTTGATGTTATTAGGAAGAAAGTCTGTGTAATTAAGGATCCTTTATTAAAAATAAATAACGAAATTAAAGCTGGGCTTTATTCTATTTTAGGATTGCCCAGTGGAATAAAATAAAAGATGCACAGAAGTTCACAGCATCTCCAATTCTGAACATGTAAATTCCCAAGCTAAGCAAGCGTATATATCACAAATCTGGAGAATCAGGCTGTCTTTCTGTCCTTCTTCTGTATATCTGCAGTATGCTTTATTTATTTACATAAATAATTATTTTTTAGTTTATAGATATAAGGGTTTTTTTAATCAAGGAATTCTATTTCACTGTCTGCATTACATTTAATAACATTAACTTAATTTTTAATTGTTTTACTAAAATCCAAAAAATGCAGAGACTGTACTGCATACTATATTAGTACACAGGGAGTGGCAAAAAAATACCTACTAAGTTATCTGCCCCTGCAAGAAGATGACAAGGCAAGAAAGATAGCCTCAGTCTTATCCAGAAATCTAAGGCATAAAGTTTACCCCCCAGACTATCTCAGTGGAAGGTTGCCTGGTCTTTTGTATCCCAACAGAGCAGGGAATGTAATCAGACTGCTATATAATTTCCTATTTAAATGAAAGAGAAATAAGTGGTCAAAGAAAATAAGAAAGAAAACCTTGTCTCCACCCTCCTTTCTCTTCATTGTGGCCATCCCAGCTAAACTGGTACAGAGGAAGAAGACATGCCTCACTAGCTCTTACCAAAATAAGGAGGCTAGGAGTGAATGGGCAATCCTAGCAGGTTTATATTTTTCAATGTAAGCCCGGTATTGCACTAAGAGACTAGTTTTACACTAGGTGATGTTCAGAGGACCTGGGGATGAAAAGAAGCTGAAGTGTGAATTTGTACTATTTATACACCTATAACCTTCAGCCTGCTGAGTTAACCATCTGCAGTCATCACTTAATAAACAACAAAAAACAGGGCTTTAATGGGTAAAGACTCTCACTGGCCAAAATGCCATATTCTTATTCTCCTTACACAACCCCAGTACTTAGAATTTAGTCCTCAAATAGCAAAAAAAAAAAAAAAAAAAAAAGAATGAAAAACATGTTTTAATGCTCAGCAAATTAGCCCTTAATTAATCCTATTCAAAGGAATAATATTTTTATTATTATATTTGATTATATTTATAATATATTTGATTATTATATGGTAACTGGTTAGTTTTCATTTAAATGTCAGAAACTTATCAAATTCTGTTGAAAATATCATTGGCCAAATACAAGCCAGTTACAGATTTTTGCTTTATGCTGGCACTGGAAAGAAATGAAAAAACTCATGTGTAAGTCAGCACCAACAGAAAAGCATTAACACAGGCACTGATTTACACTTCAGTTAGAGGGAATTTTTCCATTGACTCTGTTGTCTTTAGGCAGACCTATAATGTTTAACAAACAAATCACAAGAACACTTGGTGACAACTTTCTCACACCAAGCTGTGTTGAGATACAGAGCTGAAAAAATGAATATGTCTGAAGAATTTAAGACTCACACTGACCTCTCTCTTTCCCTCAACACAAATGAATGGAAATGACAGCTTTATTTTCATCAGTGTCACAGGAAGCCGAAAGACAGTATACTTGCTCTATATATTCAGGAGAAAACATAAAAATATATGTGTTTGGCACAGAAGCCTGGAAAACATTTCTTTACAGGGCTTGATGTATTTCTAGGTCCTTCAGTTTAGATAATACTGTGCAGAAGAAATCTAAAGCTGCTAAACTCAAAAATATTTCAATTTTTGTTAGAATTCACGACCCCTTATCTCAAGCATGAACAAAACAGCTGATGCTGTCACATCTGAGAAGCTTTCATGACGGATTTGACACAACAGGAATTACTGGCAGACAAAGATAATTCTTCTAGGAAAACTGGCACAAAAGAAAGAGGGAAAAAAAAAAAGAAAAAAGAAAATAACACACCATCACCACCACCCCCATTCTCTAAGACAGAGGTGAATTTCTTCCAGACTTGGGGAAGAAAGGCTAGGCAAAGCCAAACAAATGAAAGTAAACAACCATGGAACAGTAGTGTTTGTTGATGTCCATGAGGGCAAAGCAAATTAAGATGTACTACCTGTGACAATGAAATTAGCATTACAGACTAATGTCTGTAATTTGCCACATCACATTGAATCCAGACTGGGATGGGAATGGCTGAAAATACTGATAGCCCAAGTCCTTCATCTCTTAAAAAAGGAGTGAACAGAATCTTCAGGTATCCTTTCAAAAACCCTGTTTATTCATAGAGATATATTCTTGTGACTAAGTACACTAGTATACTTTCTCTATAACTTGATGGATGGAGAAGGGCATATTTTTATTTCTCTCCTTGAAGAATGTTTCTCCAAAACCCCTATAATTTTTTCAAAAAGCATACACTCTTAGATGAACTTCACCTGAACCTCTTATATTCCTGTAAAAAATCTGAACCTCATATATTCTTGTAAAAAAAATCCATTTTCAAACCTCTATTTTCAATTATTTTCCTAGTGAAGTAATTTGTGTTCAAGATGTAAGACGCTCCAACACAATGACATAAGACTGTGTTTGCACAGAACTGGTGTTTTGTTAGTTGAGGCTTTGCTGAGCTGGGACACTGACTTCGTTGAAGCTTTTTGTCAAAAAAAATACAACCTGAACAAAACAAACACACCCTAAGCAGAAGCCAAAACTCTACCTCTGCAGAAAGACAGTGACAAATGGGAGTCCTCTATGCTGACAGTAGTATACAGAATCTATAATGCTTTCCAATACATTAGTGAGTGATTGCCCTTGCTTACCATAATCCACCCTTCCCAAGCAATGACCCTTATGGTATAATCTTAAATGAGAAAAGTTAACCACACCTCAGCCCTAAAACAATGGGCCAATGAATGTTTTTATGCTTCTCACAAGCAAGCAAAAAGAAAAAGAAAAAAAAAAAAAAAAAAGGGGCAAAAAAAGCAAGTAAATACCCAAACAGATTTTTTATCTACTTCTAAATATCAGAAAAGTAATGAGTAACTGATGATGGAGATAGCTGAAGACCAGTTGTGCAGTTATACACACACTTTGGTGGTAAAATCAGTTGAGGAGGACCTCACCCCACTATTCTTCACAGCAGTTCATTATTATTCAGCTGTGAAAATAAGTCCACAAACATTAACCAAACATTCTAAGTCCACTAACATTAACCAAATAGCTGAGTGGTAGGAGTTAAAAAGTCCTGGTGGGCAGGAGAGGATAACATACAAAAAAATATTTGTGTAACTATTCTCCCAAATAACTAAAATGCAATGTTCCATTAACATGGAGGCAAGACTCACTTTAAGAGGCTTATCAAATGGTTGGTTTCAATCTTATTTTTCTCCAACCAGAAAATTAGATATTATTAATCTGAAACAGCTGTTCTCAAAATTTATTCATGAAGAATGTCACCAAAGTATGACCATTTCCATAACAAGAAACTTAAAAACTGATACAACACTTAGGGCATATTTGCATTGCTACTTGAGCTATAGCTCAACTACATAAGTTAACTGAGGTGCATATTTTATCACCTAGAATGTGACAACATATGTGCTAAAATCACAAGAGCAGCCATTACAGGTTCTTTTTTTTGCAGTTAATAACCCTGCTAAGGCTGAACCCAGTGAGATTATCTTGTGGCAAATCTAAAATGCTTGATTCTCAAAATATCTCCATATAGTTTGTTATGTTTGGGTTTTTTTTTCCCTTTTCTTTACTACTTCCAGATAATTTATACAGCTTAGTTATTAATGCAGACAGACACACCAATATGATAGGATTTCCCAGTCTGCAGCTGAGGCTATTGTACAGAAGATATGAGAAATACCTGTATTGGAAAGGTAGGTATTCTTCCTGCAAGATCAGCCAGCTATTTGTTATTACTGCTAAATGAAGACTCATTTCATTCAAGGATTATGCGACACATAATTTAGACATTGTAAGTTAATTTCTTTCTAATATTTTTGTGGGAAATAAGGGATAGGTTGCTCTCAATGTGTACTGTGCAACAGTTAGAGGACATTTTCTTTAACAATCTAATTAACTGAAACTGAAATACTTTATTTCTTGGTAGTGACCTTAAGCTCCGTATTCTGCTTTTTCAGAGCTTCCACGGTGTAGGAAATTTCTTTCCATGACTCAAGCTTAGCTTTTGCTTGTTCAAGAACCTGCTCAGCTTCTTGTTTAGCTTCTAGCCACTGCGTTGAATCCTTTAACATTTCATGAAGCTGTTGTCTCCGGCTTTGGAGGTGTCCATGAACTTCATCCCACTGGCTCTGTATCTTTTCAACTGGTGAAACACAAAGGAAAAACAAAAGCTAAATCACCTAAATTTTTTTTATTTCTTCTTTTTTTTTTTCTCCTGAGGGAGTAAAAGATATTAAAATCTTTTTAGAACTGACCATATTGGAAAGCTCTTGCACTTTTAAGCTGCAATTGCAACCAAGTTTAGTTTTACAAACAACAGATAAACTGCTCTGGGTCACACAGTAAGACACTATGGTACACAGCATGTGTTTCAGTGCAAATACAGCCAGAAATGCCAGGTTCACACCTCAAAAAGCATTATGAAATAGGATCACATTTGAGAAGAGGTATCAGCAATAATTTTTCTTTCTTACCAAACTAACACCAGGCTTAACATTTTCTGAAGAGCAAGCCCTTTAGGTACTTCAGTAATATTAGTTAAAGATTTATTGCAAGATATAATTAATGGCTATACTTTCATTAAGGCAAAAGTTATCAGACTGCAAAGGATAAAAAAACTTTCTCGCATGTCCATGTTAATTATAAAATAATGATTAGCTTTATCCACTCTTTGAAAGAAATGTGATTCGTGGAATTTAATAATCACTAAAATTGCTGATAACAAGTGTTGGTTAGCATCCAGCATCAGATTCATCCATAGTAGCATAAAAACACCAGAAGACTTAGTTGTCCAAGCAGTTTGACCAAGAAAAACCAGACCAACCAAACAAAGAAATACACAAACAACAAAATATGTGCAATGGAATGATAGGAATTTATTTATTTATTTATTTAATTCCCTGAGGTTGGTCAGCACAAACTACACTCTTGATATTTTCTTGAAGACTGCCTCCCTACATTGAAAATTCATGGGTCTTCTAGGGAAGGGAACAGAGGTTCCTAGAGTTCTCAGAAAGCAATTAAAATTATTGAGCGGTAGTTCCAACCCTGCATCTTTCAGTGCAGGCTGAGAACAGTGCAGGCTAAAGACAAAAGGGATGAAAAATGCTTCTGCAGGGAAAGGAGACTTCTACCTATCACTGCTGTTCCTTCTTCCGGAAGGGAGAAAGACCTTTAGAAGGACCTTAGTTTAGAGAAAGAGAAGAAAACCCTTCAGCAACCCCTGCTCAAGCCTTAGGTGAAAAACTGTAAGCACACACAGCAGCATGTTCAAGTCAAAAGAAATGCAAAAGAAAGTGCAAAACAATTAGAAAACACAAATCACAATCAAAACAAAGCAAAGATAGCCTAAGGACCAAATACGTAAATTTAATCTGAAACAAATCTAACCCCCCATTTTAGAAAGCTGTATGCAAAGGTTGCAAGACAGCAGCTCATTTCTGTGCCCTATCTGAATGAGGATTTCTGATGTAAGCTTTAGGGTATACTTGAAGCAAAAAAAAGATTGTGGTCTACAGGCAGGGTGAATAACAGAATTGTTCTTGAAATGCTCAAGTAAAATCTCTGTGCTGTGGCTACAGCATGCGGCTCAACGGTTGTGCTGGAGGTCCACCCAGACACTTTCCACAGTGTTGCTGGCATATGGGCCATAGCTGCAACCTGTTTCTTGCAAATAATTACTTGAGCTCCTTCCCCCTTAGACTCTGAGACATTCAGTGTATTATCTTTTGATTCCTGGCAACCCAGAGATTTTGGTACACAGCTGGCAAAATTAGAATAGTTTGTTTATGTCAGCTCTCCAAGAAAAAACAAATGAACAACACCCCACAAAAAAAAACAAAACAAAACAAAAAAAATGCAAAAATACTAATATTTTTGTTTTATTGCAAGTTTCTTTGTTGGTGTAACTATTGGGGGAGAGGGAATTGCGAGATGAATGAAAACGCTGTTGCAAAACTACTTTAAAAGAAATATGGGTCTGTAACTATATAAATTCCTCATAATAGTTGCATTTAATAAAAAATACTGATATTTCTTATCAACAAAATCAAAAATATTTATTGATGGATCTGTTCCATAATGTTTCATGACGTTTGTATCTAAGACAGTCATATTAGCAGTCCTTCTCTAGGGGTTGCGATTTTCTCATCAAGAATTGAGTTTTGTCATGGTTTAAGCCCAGCCAATAACTCAGAGCCACACAGCTGCTCGCTCACTCCCTCATTTCTTCCCCCTAACTTCCAGTGAGATGAGGAGGAGAACTGAAAGAATGTAAACCCCACGGGTTGAGAAAGAACAGTCCAGTAACTAAAGTATAATGTGCAACTACTATCACCAATAATAACCCATACCGAACCCAACCTGAGCAGTGATGTGGGCCTTTCAGGTGATACCGAACCCAATCTGAGCAGTGATGTGGGCCTTTCAGGTGACCCCCCCAGGTTATATACTGGGCATGACATGCTGTGGTATGGAATACCCCTTTGGCTAGTTTGGGTCAGGTGTCCTGTCTCTGCTTCCTCCCGGCTTCCTGTGCACCTCCTCACTGGCAGAGCATGAGAGACTGAAAAGTCCTTGATCAGGGTAAGCATTACTTAGCAACAACTAAAATATTGGTGTTTGATCACCATTCGACCTTAGTCAAAAACACAGCACTGCACTACTAGGAGGGAGAAAAATAACTGTTACAGCTGAACCCAGGACACTTTTTCATCACAAACCATAGTCCTGGGGTTCCGTGATGACCAATTCTCCCACTCAGGAGGGGGATGAAGCTGCATAATGAAAGCTGTATTCAGGAAATCTCAGGAGCCCATTTACACAAGTGACTATGAATACACAAGCCCCAGATCTATGAAACACATTTCCTTGTGAAAATACTTGGGTTATCTCCCTTAAATAGGCAAGATAAAAGCTTCTGACAGGGACACTTAAAAAATAATGTGCGTAATAGTTTTGCTTTATTACAGATTGGAATTGAAGAGTTCAGGAAGTTATTAGGTAAACCAAAAAGAATTGAAATTTTGTTTTCTTGAAAGACTGAGTTACAAAACTCACTTAAAGCACTTCAGTTGGGGATAAACACACTGTGACATCTAAGTAATTAATCTAGCCTTTCTGAGCTAGAATAGACCAAACAGTGCAGTACTATATGAGACAAAATATGTAGAGACACTTATTAGAGAGGCCTTTATAATTATGACAACATTATTTAGTTAAAGGTAACATAAAAATCCCTTCATTACTGTGAATTTACATTTTCTAAATTATGTTACCATTTGAATACAGACTACTGGTTGGTCTGTGAATAACAAAAAATCCTCAAGCCTCTAATGCTTAAAATATGAGAATTTGTAATGAAAACCACAGTGTAAATCAGTGTCTCTTAAGGATGGATTTTGTTCCTGCGCATATTCTTTAGTTGGATACACCTTCCCACAGAAGGAAAGGTGTATACCACTTACAGATATATGCCAAACAAAAAAGTTCATAAAATCCAATTTGAGTGTATATTGTGTTAGAACGGATCCTGGCAACCCACGAACCTCTCATCTGCAGTCAATGAGTTACTGACCACAGATGAGAAGGGTCAGAGAATTGCTATTAAATAATGTTGGACACTAGAAGACAATTTTTAAAGTATTCTTAACATCATCAGGTTTTTGTGCAAGGGCACTAGAATGTACAAAAGGCTTTCTCTGACTGGGTATTAATAGGAATATGTTTATGAAAATATTTAAGAGTGTTTTATAAGATAACGATGAGGAATCTCAGTACAAAGTTCTTTCAAGCTAACACTCTGCCTATAGCCTTTGAAGGCTTATTTCTGTTGTTTGGACTTTATAAAACCCTTAAGGTCGCAATGAACATATGAGATTCAACATAGGGAAAATTAATTTCTTCTGAAGTCCAAACAACCTTACCTGGAACCAGGAACACAAACTTAGAAATAAGAAATTAGTTCCAAACCGATAAAAATATGAGAATAAATGGCATGTGAAGCAATTGTTCCATAAAAGAATTTGCCCCAGTTTTGGAGAACAAAAGAAAAAATTGACTGCTACTTTGATAACTTGCATTTAAGGCCTTCAATAAGTAATAGTCAATAAATTAAAAAAAAAACCAAAAACAACCAGATAAAAGGCCATTGCAAAGATTACGAAATATCCAGAAACTAAGAACATTTAATATGGCTTAAAAAAGTAAGCTTTGCCAGGAAAAAGTAATGTAATTGTCCTTACTGCACTCTGAATTATAATAGGATTATTACTGAGTTCAGATTCTGATCTTTATCTTTTATATATCACTGCACCTACATACTGTTATGAATACATATTGAAAATGCCTAGATAGTCAGAACAAATGTGGCTCCATGTGCACTATTAATATCACTGTAGCACAGAAATATTAAATAATTAGTAACAATGACAAAAGCCTTTTTTCCCCATAGTTCAGCAGTTTCTGAAGCAACTCAGTTTACATTGTTCATTAAAGCTAAATCCTGTGCCTTCTCCACTTCAGAGAGTAATCTCTTTTTTAATGTGGCACTTCCCCTCTGTATCCAGTTTTCTCTTTCCCCCTCTTCGCCCACCAAGTTTGGCAACAGCATAATACCTTTATTGTAAGAATCAGTATTTGAAATTATCTCAATAGGATTAATAAAAAATATTTGACAAATAACAAATCTAAACCAAGAAAAACAAAACAGGTTATATCCTGAAGTGAAACCCAAACCCCATCCATTTCCTAATCACAGTGCTCCAGGCAGAAGTCCTCATTGTACTTCATTTACACAAGTTTTGCTGTTGCTTACTGGAAAGTGTCCCAGCATGGCTCCAACTGCTCCCAGTCCAACCCTGAATACTCTCAAATGAGTAATTTAGGGCATGGTGAGATTCTACCAGTATGTAATTTCAAGGTTGCTATTCAATTTCTTTTTTTCATTACTACTATTCACTAACTGCTCAATAGTGATTATACCACTACGACAGACGAAAGAATTTCTGCTGGACTGATCGCAGATTTAGTAAGTTATTAGAAACAATAATAAAGCAGCCAAACACAAGATAGCTACTTTTCAATCTGGTTACCATTGATTTAGTACATTGAGAGAAGAGCAATGTCAGTGAAGAAGACTGCTGGCTTAAAATTCAGTTTTATTTATTATTATATTATTATTTTTTTCATAGTCTAGATATTATAGAGAAACAAAAATACATTTATTTTTCTTTGTTAAGAGTTCATATCATTGATAAGACAAATATAACTCTCTTCACTAGTTTACTCTCTGCTGTTTATAACACAACAGCAGTGGAAACAACAGGAGGAGTCTGAGAAGAAGCTATCAGACACTGGAGAAATCATGCAGCCTTTAAACACTGGGGCAGCACACGATGGCTGTCACTAGTAAACAGAACGAAAATATCATGTTTCTAGAAATATATATCCCTTAGCTTATGCAAATATGAAAAAACAATCATTCCATGCCTGTTTGATAAGTTCACTGAATTCAGTACATACTCAAAAAAAAAATATTGCACAAGCAAATAAACAGCAACAGAATTTGTGACATTGTGTCCAACAAATTATCTAAACTGCACTCATTTTGCTCTGTAGGACAGTGCTTTTCAAAAGCATTACTGTCAATATATTGATATTTTCCTATAAAAGTAATTTTTTCACTGCAAGTTCATAGATTTGAAGACTAGAAGGACCAATATAATCTGACCTGCTGCAGAATATAACGGGAGAACAGCAGAATTATGGGCAGTTATAATTCATGTTACCAAAAGAAGCTGCTGATACACTGATATTCTTTAGCTGTAAAATGAAAATCATTTTATATGCATCTTTGAGTGTTTCCATTTACTTATACCTTGCAACAATGATCATGATGAAAAGACACATTGAGCTTGAAATCTAGCCAATTCTGAAAAATGACTTATGAATAGTCTAATATTTTTGTCACAATCTCTTGACTCTTAAGCCCCCTACTTTGTAGCAATATGAAATACCCAAGGCATTGAAGATAAAAGAGTAACTTCATTCCGAGAGTGGCCTTTAAACACTGAGGCAACACAGAATGGCTGTCACTGGTAAACAGAATTAAAACATCAAGAAAGCATTTTACATCCTCTGACAATTATGACAACTGAATTTGTCAATGTTAAGTATAACCAGTTAAGAAACTGGTGGGTGAGGTCATTGTACTGCATTCACAAAATCCTGTTACGGAGCTGGATGCAGCCCTGTCCTGAATGTGGTTTGCATTGTCACAGGGCTGCAAGCACAATGCTTTGTACGACAGTGCATGCACCAGCCACCACCAGAAGCAGAAGAGAGCAAGACACGACAATATGCAGAGCTAAATTGAGTACCTAGAAATTGTAACATTATTGAAAATGATGACAACATAAAAGCCGTAGATTTTTGGAAGGGACAGGTTAAAACCAGCCCGAGGCCAGCGTTGTAGCTGGTTGCCCTGGAAGCATACTACCACAGCTTCAAAGGTGTAAATACAAGATTTTTTTAATCATATGCTATCCTGAAAATTATTCCTGTATCTCCCCAGAGTTTAAACCATTTACAAAGTTGTTTTCAAAGGTACATGCATATTTTAATCTCCAACTGAGTAGTCCATCAGGTTGGAGTAACTTCTGTTGGAGTTGCAGCCCCATAATATACTTTTCTTTGAATGTTCTGGATAGTTAATTGTTCTGTATCTCATCTTACTACATATACTTTAATTTATACATTTATCCATATAAAGTTTAGTTTAGTTAAACTTTTGTGGCTGTATAGAACCCTAGTTTTTCCAATCCTAAAAATTTTAAGTATGTCTCACTAAAGAGTGAACAGGTCTTCTGAGAGGCATGATGGAGAAGCTAGAAAATACGGATTTAAACAGAAACATACTAGGTTACTGCACCTTTTTTTACACTTTTCCCTTTCTTCCTAATTATACTAAACAGTATAATTTCCCACATAATAGGGATAAACAAATTATGAGGGAAAAGAAATGGTTTTCATAGGGTTTTCATAGGGCTACAAGACTATTCGGAAGGCACAACAACCATGCACTACATTGCAAGGTTTTCTGATGCTTTCCAGTTTTTGCTCAGTTTTCTGTAAATCACATGAATGGAATGATAGTTAAAACACCACTTAAGCTTGTCTTATCTTTGTCTTATCTTTTGGTTATCTTGCTTTTCATTATTAAATTGTTCTAAGCAAAAAAAAAAAAAAAAAAGCCAAAACCAAAACTTTCTTTTTCCTCCCACCTTAGATAAAGGATTCATCTGAAGTTCTCCATTTGTCAATTTTTTTTGCTGAAAGTGCTCTATCTTCTCTACTTCTGCCTTCCAGAAAAGCAGATGTCTGACCTGAGTCTTATTCTTCAAGGAGGAATCACTTTAATAAAGTCTATCATACAACATCTCTTGACAACAGGATGTCAGCACTGTTCTTACAAACAATCATGAATCTGTGAGAGACTAGTCTAGGGAGAACACTTAGATAGTATATGCAGAGTCAAACAAGGATAAGTTTAGAACATTTATTTTCTAAATCCTGAAGTGCTTAAGGAGTTTACAGGAACAGTTATAACATCTACTAAGTTGCTGCCTGTAGGCTATCATTATCGAGCAGAGCTGGATAGGACAGAGTACACAGTAGCGAACAGTTGGAGACAGCCTACTCAGTAGTTTATGCTTCATCTGTCCTTCTTTATCTTTCCCTGTAAAGCAGTATTTCTCTTAACCTTTTTCAGAGGCTTATAGAAGTCATACTTTTAAACAATGACCTTAGAAAGTTGTGGCAACACTTTAACTAAATATGGAAGAAGAGTAATAATGTGTCATCTAAGACATTTTATACATCCCTTTGAAGTCAGTAATGCGATGAGAGGATTTTGCCAATAAACCCCAAATTAATGGTGGGGTGGCAACTGAAAATATCTAGTTGTCATTTATGCCAGTAAGATGTCAGATGTAGCTTTTATGCACTATTAAGGTATTTATAGAAATATTATTCCTTATCACGTATGTATCATAATGCATAACAACAGATTTTGAAAAATGTGTTAATAGAAATTAAGCTCCACATAATCAAGTGAATGAATAATGGAAGGAAGGCAGGAAGGCAGGAAGGCAGGAAGGAAGGAAGGAAGGAAAGAAGGAAGGAAGGAAAAAAGGAAGTAAGGAAAAAAGGAAAGAAGGAAAGAAGGAAGGAAGAAACTGTAAACCTGCATACTACTGTGCAGTATTCTATTTTCAAAGAATAGATTATTACCAGGAAGGAGTGCTCAGAGCTTTCACTTGTCTTTCTGGAATGATGAAGAGCAATGAAAATGTACCTGAAAGACCTGTTAAGGCATGAAAGCCCTGGGAGGAAGAATGTTTCCTTCCTTGAATTCTCAGAGGCTAAGAAAGACAGGTAAAGAGAGATTTCAACAGATTTAAATGTTGGGTTTTTGTAAGAAAACACACAAACTTATGAACTCATTTTGTAGTCTGGTACTTTTGGGGGGCAATTATTTCCAACTATTGCAACTCTATGATTTAATTTTGTTTTGTTTCACTAGGGTAAGCCTATTTTTCTTTTATCTAAAACTCACTGCCATATGATCGAGCTAATGAAGGTCACTTTACTCCTTTGCAAGTGTCTGATCAAACAGAATGAACTGAAAACTGTCAAGTGGTTTCCACTAGGCACCAAGTGAATAATGCTTTGACACACTGAGGCATGCTTTATACCTTGCTATATGGCGTGGGAGTTAGAGACCAGACTAAGCTGGTAACACATCTAAAGAAATCAGTTTCTTACAACAAGCAAAAGCAGCTTCTGTGACTGAGCACTGAGAAGGGCATGCAAGAGCTTATTATTTGGAAAACAGGTCCTTGAGAAAGCATTCACAAGTTTGTCAGGTTTTTATAGATGTATTCATGTATATAATATTTATCACCTCTCAAATGAAGTTTTTGCTATAATTTTTTTCACTAAATGGAAAAAGGAACTGATTATAGTATGTATGATGTGAAAGAGAATTTGTCTTGCATTTTAATATGTTATACAGTCTGTAAAATTTTGATGTGAGAAATAAAAACTTTTACCTCAAGGAAAAATAAGATTCTTCAGAATTAATATGAAATCAGTAACAAACCTACGTGTAGTTTTGTTAGAGGCCTACAGAAACAAATATATGTATATGCATATATACACAAGTATTGACTAGGGGGATGGACAAACAGATTAGGGACAAACTTCTGATATCTCTATATGTAGCCACCAGAGCCTTAAGAAGTAGAGCAGGACATTTATGGAGCAACGGACTAATGCAGTCAGCCCCACTGCTCAGGCAGGATACAGAGTCAGCAGTGATTCATCAGTGACCCCAGGAGTAGGATTCATATGGACAAGCCACCACAAGTTAATTATTTATTTATTTAAGAGACTCCTATATTTGGATGTTATAAAAATATATCTTTGTAGTAACATTGTACTAACTGGAAAAACAATTTATTAATTTCCTTTGTTGTATGTACAAAATAACTACTGCATTATTGAATTTAGGTACTTTCTTAAATATTCATCATATAATTATGAAGACTTACATTAGGTTTAGGAATTTAGATTGACAGAAAGTACCCAAACTGAAGCCACAGGATTAAGGCTAATCTGATTAATAAAATGAGTGAACACATAAGTAATCCAATCCTTTCAGTTTTAGATTTATAGAAAATTTTTCAAAGAACTTAATAGGAAAAAATCATTAATTTCTGTCTTTCTTAGTGTTATAAGAATTAATTAGAAGAGACTAGGTATTAAGTATTTATCTTTGCCCAAATGTCCGATATAATTTAAAATCATTAAACTAATTTCTGTTCATGGATGACAGCTTTTGTAATAATCAACCTACTTACAAAAAACTTAAGAAAACTTTATTTTTCCCCTCAGAAGAAATACGACCTGTCTGTGCCTGTGTTTAAAAATGGGATATTAAATTAGTGAAATGATATTCTACTTTCTCTAAACATAAACAAGAATGCTATTAGCATTATTAAAGTACATCAGCTTTCATACATTAACGCTTTCATGGACTTCCATACTTACTGATGCAGAAACATAATGGTAGGTCTGGCAGTTTAAGTCCTGAAATGTGTGAAATTTATTACTTACCTAATGAAGCATACAAACAATGTATTTCAGAATTCTTAGTACCAGATCACTTACCGTCATACATTCATATTTACACCATATATTTTTAATGTCATCAGCATACTAACTCCTACTGAGTTTAGGCTGAGACTTGCTTTACAAATGCATATGCATTTGTTAATTTTTGTTCATTTTATAAATTAATTAATTCCTGTGATCTACACTGTTTTGATTTGGTTTTGATTTAATAGATCCAGCTCTGACTGTATGGGAGACTGTGGGAGATCTTAGCGTACCAAAATACCTAGAAAATTAAAATGGACTTTGGAATTCTGCAAATGTGTGAATATCAGGCTCCAAGTTATTGAAGCAAAGTTTTGTGTACTGTTTATATTTCCGTTTTATTCTTCAAAAAACAAAATTTCCTCAGGAGAACCTCCACTTACCACAAAAGCCACAAATAGAAATTCAAAATTCAAAGACTGCAACTGGCTTTGATTCTTTTTACAATAGCTAAACATAAAATCTTTTCCTTCTGGTATTTCACATTAAATATTATATGAACTATAGAATAATATCATCAAAAAGCTAAGCTTTTGTTTTCTATAATTTTCAAGGTCCAAATCCTTACTCCTGTAATACTTACTAATTAAGCTGCACCTTCAAGGGTAAACTGGCACACTTTGTGAAATGGCCAGTAAGCAATACAGTGTCTCCTATTTGTTGGTCTTAATTCTGCGACCATCTGCTAGGCTACAGTTGTTCTTTATGGTATTCCATGGCTGGGAATTATGAGCACAGACTATCATGAAGCTTTTGCTGTGCCTCTTCTGACAATGCCAGATCTGCACAGTGATTAACTGCTTTACCTCCACAGCATGTACCTCTCTCGGGAGGTCAGCTGGGAGACAAATGTAGAGATCCCTTCACTCGCATATGAAATAGTCATGGAAAGTGGGGTCCTGGCAACAATACTGAGCTTAGCTCAGTGGATGAATCAAAAAAAGCCATCCATGTATCAGAAAAAAAAATTCATGGGCCAAAATCAAAGCATCCTAGCTTTGACTTTTATTTTTGTCTCTGAAAGCAAAGCAAACTGCCAAATTATTTCAAGGCAGAGAAGTAAAAGTGTTTCTTTCTAAAATAATTCTATATTCAACTTTAAGCATAAATGTGAGGCATTTTCTATCTGAACTGACTTAGATTTGTTATTTCACAACAGAAATAGAAAACTGTATAAATTTGTTCTATTTACAAATTACCAATTTCATAATCACAGAATCATAGAATGGTTTGGGTTGGAAGGGATCATCTAGTTCTAAAAACCCTGCCATTCATAGGGACACCTCCCACTAGACCAGGTTGCTTGAAGCCCTGTCCAACCTGGCCTTGAACAGTGCTAGGGATGGGGCAGCCACAACTTCTTTGGGCAACCTGTTCCAGTGCCTCACCACCCTCACAGTGAAGAATTTCTTCCTTATATATGACGTAAATTTCTTCTCTTTCAGTTTAAAGCCATTCCCCCTTGTCTTGTTACTACATGCCCTTATAAAAAATTCCTCTCCAGATTTCTTACAGGTCTCCTTTAGGTATTGGAAGGCTGCTCTAAGGTCTCCCCGGAGCCTACTCTTCTCAAGGCTGAACAATCCCAACTCTCTCAGTCTTTCTTCATATGAGAGGTGCTCCAGTCCTCTGATTACCTTCATGGCCCTCCTCTGGACCCACTTTAATAGGTCCATGTCTTTGTTGTACTGGCGGCCCCAGGGCTGGATACAGTACTGAATAATGTAGTGAAATACAAGATATACAGCTTCCTCCATTTCAGGACAGCTGACTAGAAATTCCAGCATAAACAGAAGCTTATAGACTCAAAATAGAGTAATATTTACAGAACAGATCATGTATGGTACCTGTGATTTGGGTAAAATAGTTACTTACAGTAATCTTCCTGATAGAAGAGAAGCATTAGATACCACAAGACTGTAAATTAAAGACTGTATTTCTGGCCAAGACAAAAACAAACTTTTTTTTTTTTTTTTTAACATTTACAATTACACCAATAGTAAAATTGCTTTAATATTGAACAAAGTATTTCCAAAGGTGAGTTAATTCCTCAGGGCTATTGCTTCTATTTCACATTGACATTTCCACATGTCTTACACCTCATTCTGCTTTCCCTCTCACATTTGTACCTATTTTCTACATACTCCAGAAGATGCTATCAGTCTGATACGGGTTAATCCACACTTTTTGAATCACAGAAAGATGACCTTATGTGCTTCAAAGTAAATATCTAACACAGTCAACTAAGGAAGTAACATACACTGCAGAAGAATTTTTTCTTCTGAAATTCTGAAAACATTTTGAGCATTTTGAGCATTCTCTGTGTAGCCACACTGCTCCACTTCTTTTATTTTTTTTTTAACTAAGCACTGATTAGAAAATGAAAGGCTTATCATAAAAGTGCTGGTACATGAACTATTCAAGGAGCACAGCTCTGCAGGCATAGGGGCATGTAAGAAAAAAAAAGTAACATTTCTTTTCCTATTTTTAATTTAGAGAACTAGTTCCCAAGGTCACATGAACTGGGTCCCAGGTGATGAAGCCTGGTATGACATACGCATATATGTGTTTCTTAATAACAAAAAAAGCTATACAAATTATAGCTATATTTTATAAATAAAAAGCCCCACAAAAAAACAACACGCCATATCCATCATCTTAGTCCACTATTTTTAGTGGACTAATAGAAGAGAAAAAAAAGATTGCCAATTGCATCAATCTTGAAAACGAGAAAGACATGAGAACTTGCCTTTTACTGTGTTTTTGGTTTGATAAGGTGTTTGGTTTATTCTGGGGTGTTTTGTATTTATATGTTCTAATCAGAAGTCTGTGCTTCTTTGTTCATGTTCTCTTTGTTACTCCAACACAGATCATAACATTCATGAGACGCTAAACAGACTAAACTTAATCAATGTTAGGCAAACCAACACACTTCAAAGTAATTACTCTGATATGGCTGAAATTCAGCAAATTTTGAACTTAACACACTACAGCTTTAGACTTGACATTAGGAAGCAGAGCTCAACATCCTGCTTGCAGGAACATGCATAAAATGGAGCAAGAAAATGTATCCAAAGAACAGATTCAACTATTAGAGAACCACACAGAATCACGGAATCACAGAATCATTAGGGTTGGAAGGGAGCACTGGAGATCATCCATTCCAACCCCACTGCCAAGGCAGGGTCTCCTAGAACAGGTTACACAGGAACATGTCCAGGTGGGTTTTGAATGTCTCTAGAGAGGGAGGCTCCACAACCTCCCAGTGCAGCCTGTTCCAGTGCTCTGCCACCCTCAACATAAAGAAGCGAAACTTCTTTTGCCATCTTAATATAATGCTGCAGTGAAGAAAGCCAAATGTTGAAAGTACAAACATTCAGAGAGACTCATAATACTGGAAACGTAATGCATATTCTGCAAAATTAGTAAACCTCCTAATCTGAAATACTGCACTCATTTCTACAGTTAAGATAGAGCTGATATAAACACAGTCTGACACCTCCAGGAAAAACTTCAATGGCACAGGAGTTTCCTCCGCTGCATGCAGGTTTCCATTCAATTAAAATATAATGAAATGAAAACTTCTAAATAGTTTGCTTCAGGCTTTAAGTCCCATCAAACCCAGATGCCACCACTTTCTCACCATATATCAATCAGACTGTTCAACACCTACTCTTCTTTGCTGTTACTCAGCTAGGGATTGCCCTTTTATGGGTTACTGTCTCACCTACCATGCAATAAGCCTGCTGATAAAAGACAGGAAATATGAGCAGCTAATCTTCAGAACTTTTTTTCTATTTCCCCTTCCCTCCCTTTTTTGGCATGATAAAGGCTGACACAATTCTATGAGCACTGCTATCCGCTAAACACAGAAAATAAAATTAAATTCTTTGAATTACCTACAGTATTTCATAAGTCACCATAACGATGATTTGGTATACATAAGAAAATGAAACCACCAGCTGATACAACCACCTACCAAAGTCTTAGGACCTCTCTCACACACACTAAGATGGTATTTACTCAGGTTGGACTTGCAAAGGAGCTTTGGGGCTGTGCAAAACACTCTCTTTGTTATCGGTTTATTCCCAAGTCATGCAAAAACTAAAACCATGATAAACTTATATTAAGGATAGCCAAAGTAAAATCCGTAGGCCAAACATATTCCAGGATGCTTAACTTGACTGTCTGAGAATAACTGCAGGTTCCAATACATGTTCTTTGTGTATTGAATTCATTTTTGAAAAAGAGATGGGACACAATGTACATCAAAATCTGCATTTGCCTGATATCACTGATTATGTGGCATCTAAATTTAGGTTGTAATCTCTTCAGAGCAGGACCTTTGTTTCCTGTTTGCTGTGTAATTATTACAGAAAATTATGGTCTGGCATAAATGAAAATATATACTGTTCTGACACAGCTTTTCAAATAAGTGTGGACATTAAATGTTGCCCATCAAACGCTGAATAAAATGTCAGTAGATGAGTAATTTGATCACATTCTGAAAACTATATTTCTGAAAAATTTCTCTTTTTGTTATTTCCTTTTATTTTCATTTTGAGTAATCTCTTGCAACATAGCTCTTCTGTTTGCATCATCATGGATAAAAATAAAATAAAATAGATACTATCACTGTTTACATGCCTGCTTCTAGTCAAATTTATAATGTTCTGTGAAGCTATTATTTCTAACACAGTATTACCTTGAAACACTGGCAAAACAGAAAAGACTTAGGTTTGTCATATTCAAATAAAACAGGTCAAAAAACAATCTTCTGAACACATATGGCAGGCAAAGGCTGGGGGTAAAGACATATTATCCCACCTTATCTAAGTAAAGAACTGAACATACGTAATTAAGACTTTTCTGGAATTACAAAGAAAGTTTATAGCAGATCTGGAAATTATTGAGATCATCCTCACTTCTGATGATGCAGGAAGTTTGCTTTTACTGTATTTTCATTGATCCCTAAAGGCAAAAAAAAAAACCCAAACCCATACACTCTCACACAACTGACCTTAGGCATAAGGATTAAGTTAGTGCCCAGTGTTTGGCAGGGGGTTTACAACTAGGAAGAAAAATGAAGAATGGCAAATATTGCTCAGAAGCAGTCGTATAGTTGCAAAGAAGGAATAAAAAATCCCGCTTGCTTTGCTGTGCTAGCCCACATTACCAGAAGGTTGCCTCAGTCTTTGCAAGCTTTCTCTCTCTACTTTACATCATGCATATGAGGCTTTATCTTCATCCCAGTAAACAATAAAAACATAGCTAAAATCCAAATAGTTTCATATTAAAAAAGTATTTTTTGATGATTGTATAAACTAACTGAACTTCAACATTTAAAATATCAATTGAAATAAAATTATTAAAGCTATTAACAAAAACAAAAACAAAAACAAAAACAAACCAAAACCTGTATATAAAGAGAGGGAAAACTAGGAAGATGATGAGGCTTTTGGGGATAAATGGGGTGCTTTGTTAAAAATGGAGATTTATAGGTCACTTAAAGAAAAAAGGGAATGCACCCAAACCATATGATGCAATACTTTTGAGACTTTCAGACTTCAATCAAGTGAAGTCGTCCTAGCATTTAGCAAGAAATAGAAACCTATCTAAAAGAAAAAATAAAAAACCCAATGAAAACCAAAAAAGACCCAAACCACAAACAAACAAACAAAAAAACCCTCAACATAATCTTGAGCAGCTACACACGCACAGATTTTAAGGTTAGACAGTAATTTCATTGATTTCCTAAATGCACCTTAGATGAGCACAGCCATGGAATTTCATTAGTAGATAGGGAATTTAAATAGCTTATAAAAGGGGTCTAACTCTGAAAAAAAATTCTTACAGTACAGAATGCTAGTACAGTTATAAATAATAAGCAGTTGTTTCCCTCTCACTTTTGGAGCTTGATCATTTTGGATATTTACGTTCAATGAAGATGGGCTGCAAGTATGGCATAAGTGTTCTAAATATTTTAAATGGTAAATTATTAATACTACTCCTTTTAATGTAGAAAATTGAGTCTTTCTGCTTTTACTCAAAGAGAAAAAAAATTTCCTTCTGATTATCTGGCCACTACATAAGTTAATAGAATGTTCTTCTGCCACTGACAAGATGTAAGTCAAACCTCTTCAGCATTTATTATTTTCATATTTAAAGTATTATATATAAATGTTAATTAATATTTTGTAAAATGAGACAGAATCCAATTTTTAAATCCAATGTATTAACATCCAGATTTTTTGCTGTAACACTGTAAATAGGAAGTCTCACATTGGATACCAGTAAAAGTGTTGAAAACTCTAAAATAACTCAGTGCTTGCTTTCTTGAAGAACTGTGAATTCTTGGCAGTTTTAGTCAGTTAAATGTTTCAAAAAATTATGGTAGCACTTCTCTAGTTATTTAAGAAATAAAAGAAAGACTTTGTTTCCTGAGAAGTACACTCAATTCACTTCACGTTTGCATACTACCGAATTCTTAAATATTCTTCAGAAGGACCTAGAACTAATAATTTCAGAGACAACAGAGTAAATGAATAGGACCTGCAATCTCATCCTGTGTGGCAGTTACTTACCTTCCCTTTACATTTTGCTTATAATACTTTTGCAAGTAAATTTGCCCCTTTCTGAAGCTATTGAAACACTGGTCTTGTTAAACTAAAAAAAAAAAAAAAAAAGAATATACGCATGCAGATTTTTATGTGTTAGAGGTTTTCACAGACTTTAGGAAAAAGGCAGGTAGTTAAGTGAAAAGAGTGCTAAAATATTACTCCTATTGAGCATAAAGAAGGAAAAGATGCCCCTAACACTATTCATAGGATTTACCAT
Source organism: Cacatua alba (assembly GCA_024361745.1). Lineage (NCBI taxonomy): Eukaryota > Metazoa > Chordata > Aves > Psittaciformes > Cacatuidae > Cacatua > Cacatua alba. The sequence goes on along the minus strand of JANEMJ010004054.1, from coordinate 1,987 downwards.
AGTAGGGGAGCAGACAGTAGTACCTGGGTAAAGGAATTGCCTACTGACAGGCTATAAATAAGACTTTCTGTCATTTCACATCTGCTTATGGTTCTGGGCAACAGCTACTTTCCCTGGGGTGAAAGTGACTGTGTAGGTTGAAGGAGGCTGAAGATTTATATGCTTTGGCTGTTTTGCTAAAATCACCTCTACCACCTGTCTCCAAACATTTTAAGAACAGAAGAGTAAACTGCAGGATATTAAATAGGCTTAGATTTTCTTGACACTATCAATTAGAAGAATTTTTTTTTGTCTGTATTCTGACTGACCACCTGTATTGATTAACTTGGTCCCTAAATTCATTTTCCCAGGGCTACATCGTACAACTATGTATATCCTGTTAGTGTGAAGCATCCTCCTATCAAACCATGCTTTCCTTATTCAGAGTGGGGGTTTGTTCTTTTCATTTTATTTTGTTGTTTGGATTTTGGTTTTGGTTTTGTTTTTTAGGGGCCTAGTCAAAATTATTTAAAGGCTTTTAAAAAATTTTCTTTCATATCAGTCTTTCTGAAAGGTCTTCTCCTTCAGCACAGCCTTACACTCCTCACTGGAATATCTTTGCTGTTCACAAGCTCATAATTAGCAGAGAACTCACTTTGTGGTCACATTTTTCTGATGAGAGATTTGGTCAACCGTTCTACTCTTCTAGCGTTTTTGGAGAATAGATGACAGAATTTTACTAACAGTTACGATTTGGGCAAAATTAAGTGCCTCTCCCCAACACAATGATCCAGGGTGCCTGTTCTCCAACACAGACTGATTTCTAGGAACATAAAAAGTAGAACGGTGTTCTTATTTAGAATTACCTAGTCTAGAACTAGCCAGCTAAGTTCCACCTGAATTACCACACAACACCATGTTTAGTAATTATCTTACTTCCTTCATAGAATTGAAAAGGTAAGCAAGCTCTCAGCAAGCCACCAGCAATTATATTATCTAATACACTTAAGCAGCTTTGGGGCTACAAAAGAAATCCATGCCACTTTTACTCAAGGATATAACAAGAAAGGAAGGAAGGACACCTTGTAGTCTCACAGCCTTTTTGGGAGCACTTTGACACCTGGAGTAGGTAGTTTAGGTCTTGCCCTTTGTCCAATGAGCCATATGCTTCAATATATATATAGCCTGAGAAGTGATATATAACTGTAATTCTGTGACCATTCAGAATTTCTGGGGCATATTATTTCTTGTTCTTAAAGGGCAACTCTCCCCCGTGATCCAAAATAACTTCTTACTCCTTCTTAAAGTGTCCCATAACTTTCTTACAAATCCTGTAGCAACAAATCTGTACCAAGTCACTGGTTTCAACTGAGGTACTCAGTAACATGCTATCCCTTCCAGAGCTATAGTTTTATCTTCCCATTGACATTTCTTTCACAACAAGTGTTGTCCCCCCTCCTTTGTTTCCATGGCATAGAGTTCTCATAGGAAAAAACAAGGTTTAAGCTGTAAAGTACATCAGGATGATTAATAACCTTTGCATCTTGGCTGGATGGCCGCATGCAGAGAGTTCAGCCAATGGCTCAAGGTCCAGCTGGAGACCAGTAATGAGTGGTGTCCTTCAGGGGTCTGTGTTGGGACCGATCCTGTTCAACATCTTTGTGGTGACATGGACAGTGGGATTGAGTGCACCCTCAGCAAGTTTGCTGACAATACCAAGCTGTGTGGTTCAGTTGATATACTGGAGGGAAGGGATGCCATCCAGAGGGACCTTGACATGGTTGTGTGCTGGGCCCATGTCAACCTCATGAAGGTCAACCAAGCCAAGTGCAAGGTCCTACACCTACGTCGGGGCAATCCCAGGCACAGCTACAGGCTGGCAGAGAAGAGATTCAGAGCAGCCCTGCAGAGAAGGACTTGGGGGTGTGGTTTGATGAGAAACTGAACATGAGCCAGCAGTGTGCGCTTGCAGCCCAGAAAGCCAACTGTATCCTGGGCTGCATCAAAA